>APFE030130579.1:2541-67697 GCA_000404065.3 Pinus taeda
TTCTCTCCAATCCAGCATGGTGGGTATCCTGCACACCATAAAAAGAGTTTTAGTGATCACAAAATCAAAATTTAATGGTGCATTTGGAAGGTATGGGTTTGGGGGTGCGCTTTACACGGGGTACGCACCTCGCCTTCAGAGACAGAGCGTGGGTACGCACCTGGACTGAAGGTAAATTGTGTAACCCGACCCTTTTTCCTTTAAAGAAAGAGGTCGGGGTACGCAGGTTAGCCATGGGCCACCTGCGTACCCCGAGGAGCGCATCCCAAAACCCCTATGCCTCCAAAAAATCAAACTAAAACTTAAAATTGAATTCTAAACAGATGAAATTGAAGAGGAGGATGTTGTGGATTACCTGGAGGTGACGGCGTTCGATTCCGACGGTCTGATTTTCCGCAATCTCCACGGGAAGTTTCTTGCCAAAAGCCCTTTTTTCTACCTCAACAGTAAAATGGTAAAAATGACATGTTAAAAGGTCTTTTTATAGGTTTTTTGGATAAATAAATATTAAATTTGTTTATTTTTCACCATGGAAGGTCATTTTTCAATGTATTTTTTGCCTATCTTAAACAGGTATGAGTAATGTGTCGTTTTTGTTCAGGACAAAGGGATCTACAGGGAAACTTGCCATTTTTTCACAAACCAAACATCAGAGTCATCTTTTAAGCCCTTTTCTGACTCCTAAAACATGAAAAGATTGCCGAGTGTTTCTTTTACACTCGTTAAGACGGAATTAAAAGACGGTCCCCTTACAACCCTTTTCTGACCGAAAAAACAGGAAAATATTGCCGGATTTTTGTCGTTTCAAATTCTATACTGGAAATAAAACGACGTGTCCTTGATCGCTTTTTACTTTTCAGGTTAAAGACACTAACTATGAAAATATCCTTGGTCGCAAGATCAAGCGGTTCTCCTAGGTATTATTTTATACTTTTTCGGGCTTAGGAGACACAAATTTACGGAAAAGTTCAATCTGGAGTCTTCTAAGTTTTTCAGACTCTCTAAATATGAAAAACGCCGAGTTTCTCCTATACTGGACTCGTTAAAATTTCACAGTAAAGGACCTGTTCTATTACAAACAGAAACGGACCACTCCTTCTTAGGGTTCGCATCAAAAACTAAGTTGGACTCATCCGAAGGATGAGCTTACAAACAAGCATATGTTATCCTCCTCAAGCTTGTAAAAAATAAAGAGGTACTTGCCAGAAATGGTGGGGAAAAATGAGAGGAATGAGCCTATTTGATATCTTTTGTCTCAAGAAAACCTTGCTACCGCTCTTGAACACGACACTTATTCATTCACCTGGGTTGGGAAATCCTTTACCTCACAGTTGACCAAAATCACTTTTAGCCGGGTTATGGGAGTCGACTTTGAGTCATTCATCACCAAACCATCTATAGTGTCGTTATGTGTTCAAGAGATCTGAAACAAAACATTCAACTGCAGAATACCTATCATCCATCATATCATCATTGAGTCAGTCCTTACAGCAACATTTCTTCAACTTGAACTATGATTTCGCGTTGTGGGCTTGCCTACGACGAGTCGATTTCTATCGACATTAGCACATTATCTAGGAAGTTGACTTAGGAATCGTCAGTACCTTGGAGTCTGCATGCATCAATGGCAGGTTTTCTCGCCTTCGACGTCAGTTTTCATCATTGACTTGCGATCGAAGGATTCCATGAAATGTTCGACACCGATTCATTCATTCACATCTCATGGACTGTACTGGGTACTTTGAGAACCATTGATATTACTGGTGGTTTCTCCCACACTTGTTAACAGTTTACATCATTGACTGGTAATCAATTGGTTTCTACCATGTTCGACATCGACTCATTCATTCACATGGCTAGAATCGTACCAATTCGGGGAGCAGAAATGAAGACCTTGGATCTAGTTTCCACCATGCAGGCTGCGAGGAGTTTTGTATTCATTATGTTGTAGACCATCATAAACAGATGGCTGCGCCCATACTGTGTCTACACGAGTCTATGGTTATGATGTATTATGAAATCATTCTTGTACCAGAATAGTTAGTCCAATAGTTAAAGTTTTGATCTGAGTATGGGAATGCCTACCTCAGTGATGATGTAATCTTATACATGTATTTTGTGTTGAAAAATTGCAGGTTCTGACCAGGCTCTCCACAAGATGATCCTCGAAATGATAAAGTACTTCACCCTTCCTATATGACTTAACACCCTTATCTATTACAGGCTTCGTTTAGGGGGAAATCTGTTACACTGAAATTTGTCACCATGACTATCTGCAGTTAATATGGCTCCATCAATAGTCATACTGTCCTCCTTGTCAAGCCTCATACCTCTGCTCTTCATGTCAAACTTCAAAAAGAGAGAAAAGTCACCTAAAAACATGTTTATCTCTGGGTACGCAGGTTCTCTCTACCTTGCCTGCGTGTACGCACTCCGAACACACTGTACCTGTGTACTTGTACGCTCTGTAAGCCAAAGGTTGCGTGCGTACCCCTGTAAAGGTCAAAAGGCGCGAGTTTCGTCTTTAAAAAGTTACTTGTGGTCACTTCTAGAGCCTTCTAGAAGAGTGTTTGACGTGTATTGAGCGCCTCTAGATGGTTCATGCATCCCTATGATAGAGGAACTTATCCCATCAAGAGAGGAGCTACCCCATCCAAAAGAGGGAGTATCCCATTGATGTTGGAACTGAATAACTTCCTCTAGAATACTATAAATACAGGCATTGGGCCAGAGGAGGGGAGGTTGAAAGCTGAACATTCTAAAGGGTAAATGCTGCTGGAATTAGGACTTCCATTGTTGACTTGTGAGGAGAGATCACTATCCTTCCTTGTTGCCATATTGGGAGTGGGTGAGCTTGTCAAAGTAGAGGAAATCTCTTGTTGGACCCTGGGAGGAGCTTGCACAACACCAAGGCTCAGGTTGTAATGGTTCCTTTTTTGTTTCCTTAATACAAATAAGTCCATTCTTCTCAATGATTTGTTGTTAATGAATTATTTCATGTACTCCTTGGTCTATGTGATGAATATGCTTTGTTTTATGAAATATTCAGGTGTTATGTAATCGTTTGCTTTGTTAGTGTATGCAGGTCTTAAAGTGAAGGAGGAGCTCATCTGGATCAGCAAGGCTGGACTGCTACAACAAGCGCTGGACCTAAGGTAAGATCGGAAAACACTTGATCTCTCATAGAATAATGTGTGTTTAGAGAAGGATTGCTCTTGTTTGGTTTGTTTGTCACTAGAGAGTCTTAGACTCCTAGGGAGGTTAGGTTTGTCCGCAAAAATAACTCTTTCCGCCTGACAGGTTTGAGAGCATCGATGCAGCACTGCAGGAAATTAAAGTGGTTATCTTTAGAACATCGATGGAACCTATGGTATGGACCCAACTAGACTGGAGCTCCTAGCTACGAAATGCACTAGAATGCTATAAGGTGACCACTGAAGAGGAATAAGAAGACCCTAGGAATATCAATATTCCAGAAGCTAAAGTACATAGAAAAGTAGAGGGGCCATAAATATAAAACCCAGACATCTCCGAACCTTTTAAAACAAAGCAAGTAAACAATGGCACTAAGGAAAAAACTGAATTTCATGAAAATTGGAGATTACTGGGGTGACACTACAGTAGATAAAGTTGTTGAATAACTCCATGAATACGAGCGTATCTTTCCAACTAAGTTTTCAGATCTAAAGGGCATAATTGGTGACTTTGGCATTATGAAGATCACACTAAATCAATATGCGAAGCCTGTTAAAAAAAGGCCTTATCGCCTTAATCCTAAGTATAAGGAAAAGGTTCGCCAAGAGCTGGATAAGGCACTAGAGGCAGACATCATAGAACCTATTGAAGAATCTGACTAGGTGAGCCTGATGGTGGTTTAAGAAAGGAAACAAAAAGGAGAAATAAGGATATGCGTAGATCTACGGAAGCTTAATGATGCATGTGCCCACGATCTATTTCTGACATCGTTCACGACAAAGTGCTAGACAATTTTGGAGGGAAGGAGGCTTATTTCTTTACTGATGGGTCTTCATGGTATCATCAAATCAAGATCGTGCCAGGAGATAGAAGCAAAACAACCTTCACGATGGAGTGGGGTCATTTCTAGTACATTGTGATGCTATTTGGACTAAAGAATGTGCCTATGATATTTTCTTGTGTAGTCATCGCAATGTTCAAGGAATTCATTCATAATTTTCTGGAGGTATACTTTGATGACTAAACATTGTTTTGATTTGTGAAGTGCCATGTAGAAATTCTGCGCATATGTTGGATACATGTCGCAGATACCAGATCATGCTAAATTTGAAAAATGCATATTCTGTGTTCCTTTTGGTATCTTCCTTTTGGTATCTTGTTGGGTCATGTGGTGTGAAAGCAAGGATTGATGGTGGACCTTATAAATATTGCAGGAATTATAAACTTGGAGGCCCCTAGGAAAATTAAGCAACTATGCACAACATTGGGACATACATGATACTATAAAAAGTTTATTAAATCATATGCTCAAATTACTGTGCCTGTGGAGAAACTGCTAAAGAAGGACATCACAATCTATTGGGACGAAGAATGTTAGCGCAACTTAGAGGTGTTGAAAGAAAAGATGGTCACTGCGCTGATCTTAGTGTTTCTCGATTGGAAAAAGGAGTTTCATGTACATGTGGATGCCTCTTGAATTACATTGGGTGTAGTGTTAACATAGGATGGTGAAGGTGAAATGGACAATCCTATAACCTTTGCAAGTAGGAAGTTATCGAAGGCTGAGAAAAATTATTCAACGACTGAGCATGAAGGGTTGGCCATGGTCTACGCGCTATAGAAATTCAGGCATTATCTTTTAGGAGGGCATTTCAAGATGTACACTAATCATTCCCCCTTCAAATACTTTGTCAACAAGCCTATGTTGAGGGGGAAGATCTACATATGGTTGCTATTATTTCAGGAATATGACTTTGAATTCATTGTGAATCCAGGAAGGTTAAATGTGGGACTTGACCATATGTCACGGATTGAAATAGGAGAGGAACCCAGTAATCTCGAGGAAGGGTTTCCAGATGTTTAGCTCTTTGCAATGTGTGTAGCGGATGACCATTTTCCATAAATTATTCACTTCTTAACTATGGGGATGGCACTAGAAGGATATAGATGTCAACAGAAGAAGGAATTAGCAGTGCACACGGAATTTTTTTTAGTTATTGTGGGACATTTGTATAAAATGGATACTAATGAAATATTGTGAAGATATGTGTCAGACTTTGAGTAGGACAACATTCTCACTTAAGCTCACAGGGGAGGTGCAGGAGGCCATTATGTAGGCAAAGCAACTGCGCAGAAGATTTTTCACAGAGGTCTATGGTGGCCAAAACTACACAAGGACTCCAAGGCATACTATAAGGTATGCGATGCATGTCAAAGAACTGGCAAACCATCACGAAGAGATGAGTTACCACTACGTCCTCAAGTACCTTTGCAACCCTTTGAGAAGTGGGCGATTGATTTTGTTGCGCCAATTTAGCCCCTTAGAAAGAAAATGGGTGCACGTTATATTATCACGGTGATGGAATATCTAACCAGATGGGCAGAAGCACAACTAGCTAAGGATTGTACAGGGGCTACAACAACAAAGTTCTTGTTTGAGTATGTCTTAGCTAGATTTGGCTGCCCAGAAATGTTGATGAGTGATATGGGTACACACTTTCTAAACGAAACAATCATCACGTTGACTGAGGAATTCTAGATCTACCTTCAGAAGAGTACACCATATCACCCACAAGCAAATGAAACTGTTGAAGCTTTTAACAATATTTTTGAGAACACGCTAATGAATATCTACAACGCGTAGCAAAACGACTAGGATGTGCATATACCTGCAGTACTATGGGCTTAAAAGACTACTTGTAAGAATTTTACAGGGAAAAGACCATTCAGATTAGTATATCGGGTCGAAGCCGTAATGCCGATGGAATACATTGTGCGTAGTCTTCACATTGCAACTTTCACGAATATGGTGGATCACGATTCCTTGGAGGAACAACTCATGCAGCTGATGGAGCTCGATGAAGATCAATTTTTGGCAGGATTCCATAAATAAGTACAAAACAAACGCGAAAAGGCGTGGCATGATCGCCATATCAAGCTTTGCATATTGAAGGTAAATGATCTTGTCCTCTTATATGATAGTAAATTCACTAAATTTCTAGGCAAATTCCAAATGCATTGGTTAGGGCCATATATTGTCAAAGAAATTATAGATGGTGGCACAATTTAACTCGTGAAGCTGAATGGGGAACCCTTTCTGGGTCAAGTGAACGGGAGAAGATTGATGTTTCATACAAGGGATCCTACACAATGACTATCTAGTAGTAGGATAGTCTTAGTGCTCTAGGTAGTTACAAGGGAGAGCGTGATTATAAACTACGCTGCCCAACTTGGTGGAAAACGCAGCAATCAAGTTGCGCGGAGAATGATGAAGATGCAACCAATGAATCTGCGCTCAAGAGGTTACATTGGAAGGGAAAGTACCATGCAACTTAGCAGGAAAATGACCATTGGAGTTGCTATTCATGACCTGACAGCTAGAAGACGGTTAGGTGGAGAGGGGTGGCAACAATTAAGGCAAAAATATTTGAAGATCTACCAACAAAACAACATTTATTATCAAAATTTCGCGAGAATGGTCGGATTAGAATTCAAAAATCCCTATAAATTACACGTGCCATTCCAACAGAGAACACTTTGTGCTCTAAGGTTTGTTGTTACATTTCACTATCTGTTGCTTATGAGCTGAGCATTCTGGCAACAATTCTTGTCATGAGAACACTTTTCTCCTATAGCCCGCGAGCTATTTATGGAGAGAATGACTACCACTAACCTAGCTAAAGCCCTGAGTTCGAAAGTTGTTGTGTTCGACGCACCAGGACCATAAGTGTCGAGTGTAGAGGTCACACCTACGGTACCCATGATGCCGAGGTCGCCTAGCCCAGCATAAACCGGGACGAAAGACAAACAACCCTCCATGAAAGAGAAGCAACCAATAGCAAAGGAAAAGAAGAAGAAGTTGATGTTGGTGCACGCATGAACAAGGAAGCATATCGAAGCACAGGATAAATAGAAGAAAGATAAGCAAATAGAAAGAGTAATGGACCTGGAGGTAGAAGAATTCCAGGTAAGAGAGGATATTGATGCTGAAGGAGTGGAACCCATAATGAGGATACCTATGTATATCCCTCTGCAAAACAGAAAAGCAAAGGTCACAAAGGATTTGGATACCGAGATATTTATAGTATCCATGCCCCTGCTACCTGTGCAAGTCCCTTTCGAAGGTCCTTGGATCGCGAGGATCCCATTGTTAAAAATGGAGGCTTGGAACCTCGTGAATCACACTAAGTTTCAACATTTGGTGACAAACAAATATATGTGGAAGTTCTATTATGAAGAAATAGGTGTTACAACATTGGAGATGATGGAATGGATCCATGGTGTTGAGCAATCAGGGCTGCTCAATTTTCTTTTGGTGCCACATTATCACGCACCCCCATTAATACGATATCTGTGCGCCATAACCTCATACTGGTGCACATTGGGTGCTTATGGCTAGGAGAGCCTATCCCCATCATGGAAATGTTGATTCATATAGTCACACGGCTTCCTTACAAAGGTGTGAACCTTGCCAAGGAGTTTGGATGGAATATTGGGAGAAAGAGCTTGCAAAGAAGATGAAGAAGGGATACGACCTCCTCAAGAAATTGCGAGGGTATTCCATTAACTCTATTACAGCCTAGAAAGTTCAATTTTCTTCCCATATTTTAGCAGGAAAGGTCATGAGAAAATTCCACGCGGACAAAGTTCCAGCGCCAGTAGTTTCACTTGCTGCTCAGTGCTCAAAAGGCGTTCAATTTAAATGGGCCAGATACCTCTGTCAGGAGTTCCTAGCAAACTGCTGTGAGGTCTAAGAGGGAACCAATGTGCTCCACTAAGCTTGGTTATTAATATCAATTGTGCTTATCGCATGGAGATTTCTAGAGCATAGCCAATTTCCTTCGCTCGAGGAAGGATTTCTAAAGGCAGCATAATTCACCTCTTTATGGGTTACGAGGGATGTTGCGCAGATCACAGGAAAAAATATATTTTGGACCTTTATGGAGATGGATTTCCATATGGTAATCAATCAATGTCCAAATTTGTCCCCAACCTTATTCACGCATCTGTCAACCTATGCGGTGTTCAAGGTTGACTTCCATAGAGTCTACATCCAAGCATGAAAGGATCTAAAGTAGAAATGGCACCAGTTTCCCTATTTGGTGACATAAATGGATGTGCAAGAGGTTGTAGGGGTATGGCCTATAGTTTTGTGTGCCCCGTCATAAGTAGATGTTGGTACAAGCATGGGCACAGAAAGTTCTGCTGTGCAGAAAGGAAAGGAGGCTGCTAAGAATGTTGTGCATACCCTAGCAGAACAAAAAAATAAGGAAGTTGCAGAAATGGATTTCTTAGAGAAACCACGCACTGCTAAGGAGCAAGTGGAACAAGAGTAGTGTGAGTCACAGAAAGGTGATAATTCACCTTCACTGGAGATAGAGGAAGAAGAACCTTGAGGATAGGGTGACAGAGGTGATGAAGGGCAGCACACCCCCTTTATTTTGAAAATATGTGGCATAGAGTAGAAGGGTGAAACATGGAAGAAGAATAAATTTGATAAAACATGGGGTTTTCCCATGGCATTAAAAAAGGTCGATCTTCATGAGATTGACGATAAAATTTGGGACACCACAACCAAAGTGCTACAACAGTTCGAGTAGCAATACATACAAATGCTTGGGGCCGTCCAGAAGGATCTGCGTGAGTTGTAGCTCCAAGCAACTAGAATTCAGGAAACTATCTGACATGCGAGTGGCGTGCAAATCGGTCTGACGTTAGGAAAAAGTATAGTCATGGAGATATACTAGATGCAGGATGTCATATTCTTCCCTTTGCCAGAAGGATCAATCTGTGTCGAGATTAATGAACAACTCACGATGTTTAACACAGTAAAAAACATGGGACTAAACCTTGTCACACTTCCACTTGAGTCCTTACATGCATTACATGAGGGGTTCTTGGAAGAGCTCAGGATCATAGAACAACGAGCACTCACTTCCGTTAGTGAGTTGAAAGTCAACAATCAGCAACTGTTCGTTGAGAAGACACATGCTTTAAAGGAAAAGGAGGTACTACAGGTGCGTAGTTCACGTATGGAGCTAGTAGTAGCGAAGGCATGTAAGTCAATTCCTAAACTTCACATCCCGGAGGATGCACAACTAGAAGCCAAAGCTAGAAAATTAGTCGTTGGAGTGGGTGAGGCTAGAGTAGAAATTGGACGAGTCATTTTTGAGTTCAACATGAATATTGCAGAGTTATGGTTAAAGTTGCAGCCCATAACTTTGCCTAGGAGTAGCGCAGAGTTGCAATTAATGAAGGCATGGCTACCTTGGATGCCATAGTCACTGATTGTGTGACGCTATTTGATCTGCCTATAGAGTTGTTAACCAATCTGTAGGAGGACCCGAACCTACAGACATTGAACATAGAGGTAAGGAAGAGGCAACAACAAGATGATAAGGTCAGGGAGACTACATGCACCTTGTCACCAACGCAACGCCTTACCAATTTACAGGAAGGAAAGCATCTATTGGCATAGGTAGAGGAAGCATAAAAGAAAGAGGCCTTTCTAAAGGCCAGGTTGTAGCCTTGATTGGAGGAGGCTTATTGGGTCACAACTTCTATTCAAGGTAAGCTTAAGGGACAACAACAGACATAGCAAATGATGAGGTTGGTAGTAGAAGGACCAACTACCTAAAAATTGGTTGAGGAGGTTCAACAGGAAGCGAAATAGAGTGATGCTGAAGTTGCAGTGATCTAGGTGGAGTGGGGAGATCTTTACTGTAAGATCGTGATGCCAACAGTGTGAATCGAGGGCGAGTCACGATCTTTGTGATGGAGGCCTATTGGCATGGGGTCCCCTGGGTTAGTTTGGGGTTAAGATAACCCAAATGTTGGTACAATTTTGTAAATAATGTAAAGTATCCATGATTTATGGATGCAGAGCTTGTAGATGAGTACGAGTCAAAGGGGCTTAGCCCCTTGTTTTGGATAAGTTTTGAGTCAATTTTGAGATTGACCCATGGTTCGTGGTCCATGGAAGTATATGAAAAATACTATAAATAGGTGTTTCTTATGTAGTAGAGGAGAAGGCAGTGAGATATGAGAGCGAAGGGCTATGGAAGGCTTAGAAGAAGAAAGGCTCTGTAGTTGAGTGCACAGAAGCCTTCGTACAGTCCAAAAATGAGTGCACGGACCCCTGCAGCTATATGTGCAGGGAAGTTTGAGTCTGTAATCCTTGAATTAAAGATCAATAAAGACAAGTTTCTAAAGAATTATCGAGTATTTATGTTCATGTCTATTTATGTTATATGTTGTTAATGAATGACTTGTTTTATGAAATATTGCTCGAATTCTATGCGATTCTCTTGAATAAATCTTAATAATGTATGCAATGCATGTTTAGATACGTTCGGGTGAGTCCCCTTATGTTTATTAATAATTCAAGTAGATCTGCAAGAACGCCAATTTGGGATTGATTTCTAATGTGCGTAGGTAGGTAAATTAACTGTTAAAGGTTTGCAAGGACTTATCGTAGACCTTTGCAAAGGTTTGAAGGTTGTTTTAAAAAGTTGCAGTAATGAGCCCTAAGAGTTTATAAATCTATTCGAAATCAAATTTGAGGCAAGGGAAGATATCACAATACTCTCTGGATGCAGAAACTTGGTTCTTGCATCCCCCCATACTGCTTCGGGTGAGAGTGCAGCCTATGCTGCACGGGTTTTTTCTGAAAGGGCTAGTAGTGTAGGGTTTCTTTTAGTTGGCACAGCTAACTCTGAACCTGGGTCAAGATGCCCTAAGCCAACACATATACACTAGTCTATGCTAGTGATTTTATCTAATACAATTGCGTTCTACTAGCTCAACAAATGATAATCTAGTGACTAAGCATAAAAGAGAAATAAATATGTGAACACTAGATATGATTTTTTATGTAATTGAAGAGAATGCTCAAATATACTTGTGATATTGGGAATCAAATTTTTGCCTTATCATATAACTACAAGACAAATTTAATGTAATTAGAAGGAAATTTTAGTAATTTCAGCACAATTATCCTCTTGTTGAGGAACTAGAAAACAAATTTTGTCCTCTTCTATAAGACTGGAAGATAATCATTATCTTCTTGTGTAATTGGCTGACAATTTTTGTAACTCAAAGGCAATTTGTATCTCTATTTGTATTTGCAAGGCAACTTTTGTCTCCTTGTAACTTCAATTCATTTAAAAATGGGAAACCTCATAGTTATAAAATTTGGTTGTAAAGGAAAAAGCCCCATAGAAAAGATCATTGAAACAAGGAAAAATGAAAGGGTAGGTATGGAAATACATATAGTTTTAGAAAAGGAGATTCTAAGTTCTAGTACAATAGATGAATCTCCCATGACTATTATGTATGAAGAATTTTTTTCGATGATCACATGACGATATATTTTCTTGGGGCTAATAATAGTATGGATGAAATTAGAGAGGTGAAACATGCACAACCTCTCAATGACAAAGTTATTAGGGTGTGACTTCTTGTTCGACAATGTGACATTTCAAAAATTACCCTTGAGCATGTCCAATTTGTAATCTTGGTGGATATCGATGGTCACACACCATATGTCCAATGGTTCACACAATATTTTTTTATTTTGTTAAATTTTGTGCAGTTATTTTGGTCTTGAACTTCGAAAGTCATTTTGTGGTTCTAAACAATTTTTTTTAGCGAAAAAAATACTTGACATTCATAGTTTTCCATGTCTAATTGGAAAATATACTTCTCGATAAATAGATTTCTAATGGGATACCAAGTTCCTCAAACTGAGATCATATGTCGTAGTTAGGACCCTAGGAAGTTGGAATTCCAACATACCCTATCACGGCCCATAAGCCTTTTGGTGCTTCATCTCCTAGGGTTAGGCTTTTTGGATGTTTATGGTTTTCTTATTGCTTCTTTATGATAAAAATTACTTGTAGCCTCATCGTAAGATAATGTAGTGAAGGCACATAGCCATCACATCTCTTCTCAAAGATAATCTACCATCGCTCAAGCTATTTTGTCTTCATTCTATATTTATGTAGTTTTATCACATTCTATTTATTAATAAAATTCAAGTTTCACTGTATCTATATATTTTAGTTACCAATTTTTGTACCATTTCATTCCCCTCATATTTTCATGTTAGTGGTATTAGATTAATCTACTTTTCATCTATATTTTAGTTCATGTCCCCAATGAGGTCAGTGTATAGGGAGTTGAGACTCAAACTCCTTGAGCCCTTGCAAGGCGTTCCTCTCTAACCTCATCAGCCTTACATGGCAGAAGAAAATAAGGATGAGGCAGTAGGACATTACATTAAACAATTTCTCCAAGAATCCCTCGAGTGAAAAAGGAACAATTGATGGATAATTTTTATGAGATCCTTCGATGGATTCCAATAGAGGATGCATATTCATCAAGTGGTCACATTTAAGGTGTAACCCCCTTCAAGGTATAAGTTTATTTTCATATTCTTATATTTGAAGGCCATATAGATGTCAATGCTTTGGACAAATGGTTAAATTATATAGAAGGATACTTTTCAATGCACATTTTTTCTCATAGAGAAAATATTACCTTTTCACTCTTAAAGGCTGCCCCCATGTCAAGGATTGGTGGGAAACTTACCATGAGAGGACATGGAGGAATCCACACTATTTTCAATTTCACTAACTTGTGACTCTTTTAGGGAAATTGTTAAGGAAAAATATCACCCCATTAGAAGCTTTGAAGACCATCACATGATATGGACCACACTACGGTAGGAGAGGGTCCAAGTAGTGGTAGAGTTCACAAAATTTCACACCTTATGCACCAACTTGGGTATATAAGACTCTTAGAAACATCTAGTGCTCAAGTATTTTTCATTTCTACATAAACAAATTTATATGAAAATGGATTTCTTAGACATTTATTCACTTGGCATAACAAATCCGTATGTTGTCACAATTGAGTAAAGTTTTAAATAAAAGAAGAGTTACTTTTGATTTGTGAATCCCTCATAATAGAAGTATGCCAAGGTAATCCCCAAATCACATAATAATGAATAGATCTAGAGAAAACCACCCAAGGATAACTTATTTTTGCCACAAACAAGGAATAGTAATGGGAAGATGAATAAACATATGGGAAAGTGGTGTGAGTTCCACAAGATATCCTCTCATAACTCTAATCAATGTTGCATAAGGAAATCATTATTGACCAAACTAAAAGGATCAGAGTCAGATGTAGGTTCTTTCTATGAGCTATACCATGACAAGGGGAAAAATATCATTGATGTAGAACCCAAACACATCATTTCCACGACCGTTGTACACCAAATGAGCTTGAAGATCTAAAGGAAGGTGAGAAACTCTTTCAATTACATATGTGGGTGAAGGGTGATCCACTGCCTTCCATTATTGATAGTGAGAGTCAAGTGAATATCATTGTTGTAGAGTTTTTAACGCTATTGGGCCTACCAACAACATCACACCGATAGCCATACAACATTAAGTAGCTCTAAAAAGGGTGAGATGTTTGCCTTAGCCAATAGTGTCACTTATCCTATGACATCAAGCACCTCAAGGGTGATGTATTATGTGATATTTGTCCACTTGAAGTTTGTGATGTTATTTTAGTCCAATGATACTTGTGGAAGCATCGTGTTATATAGGAGTCTAGAATAGACAACTATATAGGATACTAGAGGTAGACTTTCCTATTTCCATTTCTTTGATATTTTTTAAGCAATGTAGTAAGATCATGTCCAAAATTAGGAAAGTTTTCTTCTTATTGATTCACTCTCAAAGTAAGGGGAATATTGTGGCCACATGCATGGCCTCCATAAAGAGCTCCTCCATGCAATAGAGGAAAATGGACAAGGTCATGGAAGAATACAATGACATCTTCTCCTCAACCATTAGGGTAGATTTGTACTCTCATGTCAAGCATTCAATCAAATTGACCCCTAATAGACCTCTACCCAATCAGCCAATCTACCACTACTCTCTTATTGAAAATAATGAAATCAAGCAACAAGTGAAAGAGATGCTCTAAATAAGGCACATCTGACCAAAATTCTTAGCCCATGGAAGCCCAATTGTATAAATGCAAAAGAAAAATAGGACCTACTAACTAAAAATTAATTATTTTTCCCTACACAAAATCATAGTGAATAACTGTTTGGTGAGTTTAGTGTCCTAAATTTCTCTACATAAACTATCAATCTAGGTATCGTAAATTGCCGAAGTGCAGTGCACTGTTTGTGCTAGCTAACCCTTCTTACTTTGTTGTTTTTATGTTTTATGTTGTTTTGGGGGTTTTTAGTCTTTTAATTCCTAATGATTTACAATGTAAATTATAAAAACTAAATCTAACTCTCTTAAAGACTGCTCAAAGTTTAAAAATGAAAATAGAGCTAAGAAAGATATAGAAACAAAGCTAAGAAAGAAATGAAAACAAAGTTTATATTCTTATTTTACCATTATTTCCAAATCATGAAAAAACTGATAGTGAAATTGATGTCTAACTAATTACAGAAATAAAACTAAATGAAATACTTGGTTACTCTGCCTCTCAATTTTGGGATAAAGTCTCCTTGGGATGACATTTGAGTAATTTTGTACTTCATTGATCTAAGAGAAAGCAAATATGGAGATGCAGAAATAACTCATTGCATAGGTGAAATGTTAAACCACTTAGTTAAGGATGAATTATCAACTTGAAGGGTTTTCCATAAACATTCATTAGCACCATGAGTTAGTATTTTGAACTAAAAATGAAATGTCAAAGACAGTAAATTACACTGATCAGTTTAGCTGAGAATTTAAACTAGCAAAACAGTAAATGAAGTAAACTATCCAATAATGTATCCTTATCATTCTTCAATCCTACTCTCATCCTGAAACAAGGCTAGTTTTTTATTGAAGAAACAAGATTACACTATTGAGTTCTATCTTCTAAACTACTGATAAGAACTAAAAAGAAATCAATCTAATGGAAACTGTTCTAAATTATAAACACTGTTAGTAAGAAAAATGATTATAAACACTACAAAGAAAATGATGAATTTACAGTTAACAAGAAGAACAAAAATAAATTAAATAAAAGCTCTTCAGTGCAGGGGACCTTTGCAACTGATTAGGCTACGCTTTCTCAATCAACTCCAAGAAAAATCCTTCATATGTTCATAAAAACATATCATCTTCTCATATTAAAATAGGGACACAAAACGTCCAGAAATTACAGAGTCTCGAACTTCGATTTCACATAAAAACCATTACTATTAATGCTAGCTTCTTCGGTCCTTTACACAATTGTTTATAAGAAAAATCATATAACTGTTTGTGGAGAAAAGCATGCTACAGCCAAACGCGTAGAAGACATATATGCGGAATTTCTTCCTCGACTGTTGGAGGAATAAATCCAAGATAAGGTCGCTGTTAGAGTTCGTAGGTATATCTAGTTTCTCTGGATAATGCTTCCCATCATTGTGAAACATATTAATTAACCACAAAACAGAGTCTTGCTACACTCGATCTCTCTTCATTTGACTTATCCATTGACCGTAGTCTTATTCCATCTTCTTTGTCGACCTGGGATGAATGAATAAGACAGGGTCAATGTCATGATGATTTCAAAGCTGCCCATGTGGCTAGTTTCTCCTTCTCGCACCTAGAACCTTTTACAGCATGGAAGTAGCTACGGGACAACCAGTTAGCTACAAAATAGGTTGTGTTCCATAGCTAATATACAAAAATTTATTCAAACAACAAATCATAAAAAGCATAATATGTAAATCACTAAATGTCTTCCTGAAGACAGTATATACCAATTATTAGTGATGAGAACACATCTTTCTTATGGACAGGAAAAAAAAGGAATGAGAAGAGTTGCTAGGGAAAGAGTAATTTTGAGGCTCAACAATAACCAGTACCCAATTACCTAGGTTAAAAACCTTCTTGACTAGCTCAAGGTGGCCAAGAAGTTTATTAAGATTGGTTAGAAGTGTAGTTGCAACCATGTCCTAATATAATTAGCTATTGTATGGATGACTACTTTGAATTCTGAGGGTATTATTTAGTGGTTTGTCATTTAGTTTGGAAAATTATATGAAAACTTTCAAGAGGTTGATAGATGATATCTTGCAGCCTTTCACCAACTCTTTTATGGTTGTGTAGTTGGATGATATCCTTGCTTCAACAAGAGTTGGGAAAACATTTGCAGCATATTCATTGTTTTCTTCACACTCAAGAGTAGAAAAAGTGATGCACTAACTTGGAAAAACATTCATTTTTTATGAACAAGGTCCAATGCCTAGGATAGATTATTAATAAGAATGTTGTGAATGTGGATCTATCCAAGATCCAAGTCATTCAAGAATGGAGAGTCCCGATGACTCTAACAGAGATTCACAACTTCTTGGGCCTTAGTAACTTCTCTCAGATATTCTTGTTGGGGTTCTCCTATATCACTTGGCCCTTAAGTCAATTGAAAAAGGGTGAAACAAAGGAGGATATTTTTATTATGAGTTATGATAGAAGGAATTTTATGAACTAAAACACCACATTTTCTGTGCACTAGTCTAATCCTACTAGATCTGCAACAACCATTCGAGATTGAGACAAATTCCTTTAACCATGTAGTTGGTTGAGTCCTTGTTTAGAACGGACATTCAATGGAATATCACTTTGAAATTCTCTCGGATAGTGTTTGGATATATCCCACCTATGATAAAGAGATTTTTTCCATCGTGTAGGCTAATGACGAAAAGAACATCATATTTTAGCGAAGGAGACGGTAATCTACAATGGTCACAAACCTATATAATTTATGTAGACACAATGGAAGTTACTAAATAACCACCATCATAAATGGTCAACATACCTATAACAATTACATTCAAACATAAAATACAAGAAGAGTAGAATTGATGATGTCATTGACTACCTTAGTCAACCCCTAGTTGTAACATTAACTATAGTTCTCAACTCTGGTGGGCATTGTTGTAAGTGTGACAATACTGAGAGGGGGAGTGAGTTAGTATTTTATCGAATGGATCATTTTAACCACTTTTTCCCTTCTTTTACAATTATTAACTGAATCATGCATTATTTAGCCAATGCCATATAAACATGAGAGTAAATTATCAACATATAAGCATCATCAACCATAAACCATAATAAAAAATACATATGAAATCAACACATAAACACATTACACATGAATACATAAGATGTAAGGTGAAATCCGAAAAGGGATAAAAACACCATTCACTTATTTTCATATCATAATAACCCAAAAATAACATAGCATAATAATCCAAAGTAAAACCAAAATCAAGGGACAACTAACTGGGTTCACATGAAGTGGGGTCAGTTCTAGCTGTGAACGTTACCTCGAACCACTGGAGGGCCATGCCCTTCATTTCAAAGATATTCTGTGTGTGCCAAGCAAGCTTTAATTTCCTCAAATATTTCGTTGTAGTAACGTTCACTATACCTAACCGAGGAAAGGCAGTCCCTCATTTCATCCTAGTTGTGTTGAGAAATCTAAGGCATTAGAATTAGATGATTTCTCTTCTTTGGAGACTGCTTCTGAATATATTTTACTTATTTAGATTATGATATTCTTCAAGTTATATTATTACTGTTCTTATTCATCAAACAGTAACCAATGCATGAACATAAATACACAAGAGACACCTCATGTAGTCTATAGGACAGGGCCAAAACCTCTCACTCTTTGAGAGGAAAACCCACACAAATTCTTCTGATAGGGATTCCAATTGATGAATACCAAGACCAAGACCCTTGATCTATTAGCCACTCCAAGACCAAGACACTAGTTATATATCCTTAACTCCTCTTCCTCTTCAGCCTTCTTCAAATTGAGATCATCTTCAACGAGCTAGATATGGCACTGAAATATGATGTCAACAAATTGTGACTATTGTAGCAGCACTGCAACACTGTGATGAAACTCATTCCTAGAACTTTACAGTGGTCTTCCTCTATTGTAAAATCGAGACTATTATCTTATGAAACATACCTTCAGATTTCCCCTAAAATAATTCTCACTGCTCCTCTATTGACTGTCTGAGTTCCTTCTAAGCATCCAAATTTGTCTCTTCTTTTTGTTGTTGTGACTTTAATCAACCTTACTAAGTTCTCATTATCTCTTCCTTACCCATCTAAATTTATCCATTCCTTGTCCAGTAAAAAATCACAAAGATATATCCGAACTTTTGACCCTACTTGATCACCGAAATTTCTGAGAAAATCCAAATTCTGATCCTCTATTATCCATCTGAAATCACTGAACTTCTTGACTCTAATTGTTATGTGAAAATCTCAAATATAGATCTGAATTTCTGTGTACTAATGCAAAGAGCCTAGCTGGGTATATAAAGTAGTTCCTCCATGTATTGAATATCACATGATCATTCTCATGGGTGTGACACTTGGGTGAGTCGACATAGGTTAGTTCTTCATATTGCAAGCTGACATCAAGTCAAGAGGGCTATGATTGTATTTTGGAGGGCTTTCTAGACACCAGATTGACTCATATACATTTTATATACACTCAAGAAGAGCTCTTCATATATGACATTAATTCTTTGACCTTAATAAAAAATCCAAAGGCTTTCAATGGGAGCCATCTAAAAACAAAATAAATTTCTCATGAAACCCATGAAGCAAGGAAAAAATAATTTTATTACATCAATCAGAATTACATGTTGTTATGAAGACTAAACCTAGTTACACTTTTCAACACTCCCTCTTAACTATGGAAGTATTCATAATGGTACTTTGTCATTCTCAATCTAAAGAATTTATCATAAGAATAATTCAGATTTGTAACTCATTTATTTAACATCATATCAACCAACATTTTCATAGAGCAAGGCCTTGACTAATATCTCTATTCTCTAGGAACATACCCCACCTGGGTTCACTCAGGGTATGCTCCATAAGGAATATTATTTTGGTGGACTCCCTAGTACCAAAATAATATCAGTCCTCCATGACTACTCTTTCATGGAATTCCCTATCTCATCCCTTAAGAGCATCAGATGGCAAATGATTAAACAATCCTCCATTCTGTCTTCCCAAGTGAAGATCAAAACAACGTGTCAATCTCTCATTTTCAACTCGGGAGGTTTTATTCCATTAAAGGAATGTACTCATTCCTATCACAAAGGAATGTACTTAATATTCCTCCTTAGGAATTTCTCAAGTTTCTTCCAAGTAAGAAACTTCTTCTCAGGCTCCCTTTCAACCAGGGACCTATTGCAACTCATTATGTGGAGATCCTAAAACAAGCAATTTCTTGAAGAGTCCTTTCTTCAATGTCATAAATTTATTTTTTGTCAAGGAGTCTTCATCTTTGGGAACTTCTATATAGGGAATCGATCATCCATCACTTTATTCATAAGTTAGTCATGTATTCAACTCATCAAAAAGTGATCCATCATATTTTCCATCTAACTTTGCTTTATGTTATTTTTCTTTCACACCATATTTTCGGAAGGACATTACATCCATCTATTTGGGCTACATGGAAGTCATTTACAGATCTTCCCTTTGACAATCCTACATAATCCCAACCAAATGCTAGTTCAAAAATAATCAATGAACACTTCAAAATAGAATTACCTTTGTGATTATATTTCACCATGACATATTGATATAAGTATCAACATCCTGCATGAAATTTGACACATCTCCCACATATATTCAATGTCAAGGGTCTCTATATTTTCCCGACTTCCATCAAATTCTTTACGTCTTTCCTGGAAATATTATAGTCACATCTTCTTGGAATTTGGATGTTGGGTGCTTTCTTCCATCATTTCATATTATCATGACCTCTTCTTGTCTCTTCACACACTTCATTTCCAGGGACTACCAATCATAGTTCCTCAATCATAGTCAACCACCTCATACTTCATATGAGGACATATTATGTTGATTTCATCTAGTGTGACTCATGCCTTCTGACATTCTGTCATAGGAGGATATTCCTTTCCTTTGATCATGCTTCTAAAAATAGAAGTCGTGATCCTTGTTACCTACAACCATATGAAATAACTTTATAAAATTAAATAAAAGCATACCTTATTTACCTTTAGGTCATCTATGCTTCTTTTAAAAAATTTCTTTATTGAAAATATCTTCAACCCCTTGATCTGCTTCATCTCTCATTTCATCATCCCATCATCCCATGAACTCCACAAGTTGGAGTTCCTAATGAAACACTTGCTTCCTCTTTAGATCGATGAATTCTCCAATGAGGATTGCATCTCGTATATCCTTATTCAGTAGATGTTTCCCTTTTAAATTGATGTATGATGAGACTTGTCCTGGATGAATTATTTTAATCTTCTAATGAGGTCACGAAGAGCTATATACTTCAAGGTTGACTACAATAGATTTTGTTCTAGCGGTCCTTCATGTTTCCCTATGGTGATGTCACGAGCTCTTGCTTATAATTCTTCTCTTCCTTGGACTTCCTTATTTTAGCCTCCTCGACTTCTTCGGTGAAATGTACTTCTTATCTATCCTTATTTTTATTGTCCTTCTTAAGCTAAGGACAATCTTTCCTATAATGTTCATATCATTTAATATTAGTTATGTTCTTCTTTCCTTTCGAAAAAGTGCCTGAATCCTTTCCTTTGACCCTTCAACACTTTTGACCTCAACCTATCTTCTTCTATCTTGCGTATAAACTACAATTTGTTGAATGGGATAGCCTTCTTATACTCATAGATGTTATTACCTTGTTCATGAGTTAGTGAATTTAGAACAATGTGGATTATCTCTCCTAGATCTTTGCAATTGAGATATTATGAAGATAACCCGTTATCCTTTAATACCTTCAATTTCTGTAGATCATATCTAAGTGATTCGACCTTCTTTATCTCATATTTAGAGAATAGCTCTACCAACCCATCATATATATATATATATATCTTTGATGTCTCTAATACTTCTATATAGGGATGAGGGATATTTGATTGATTACATAAGAATCCTTTGAGCCCTTTGATACCTTCATGTTTATACGTTCAATGCATCACTTTCTTCGAGGACTATATATCTCCTCCTTTTTCATGCAAACACAAAGTCATTTTACCAAATTGATTAAAAAGTGAGAGATACTTACTTGACAAGTGAAGATGAAATATTTATCTTGACTACATTGATTATGGTTGGAGAAGATGTATTAGTTCTCCAACTTGGATGATCTTCTTCTAGATGAAAAATCCTTTCTTTAATACAGAAGGTTGCTCATTTTGATGAGGATGATTTTTTGCTTCCTTGAATGAACTTCCTCAAGGAGAAGGAGAAGATCCTTGCTTTCTTTATAACCTTGAAACTGATGACAATGTCATGTAGTATTCAAGATATTTCGACTCCTCTTGTAGTGTATATCAAAATTGATTCAAGGGTTTTTACTTTCTACAAGATGATGTGATCTTGATCTTTAAATTTCTTCGAACTATCTTGCCTTATAGACAACGTGATGAGGGTCTTTGTGGCCTTTTGATAATGGCTATGGAAACAAAAACTCTTATTGTTGTAGACTTCTTGTTCGATCTAGAGTTTGATTCTTTAATGTAGATCTTGATCTTTTTCTTTGATAACATTAAACTTCCTTTGGTTCCCTTCTTGAAACTCAATCCTTGAGTGTCTCTTGGTGAGCACCAATATTGCAACAATAATTCTACAACTCCTGGGCTTCCTACTTTACTTTTATCAACCTGATAGTTTGTAACAAACTTGGAAGAGATGGTGTTGTATGCACAAGTACTAGTTCTTACTGCAGGCTGTCACTTGGTCAGCTGGCGCAAGATCACTAGGAGCTCAAGCCAACTTCTATGAATTCTAGAAGAAGCTTTATATGTGATGAAAGAAAGAAAAGCTTACTCTATAGAGGTTATTCTACTTGTAGAAAGAAAAAGAAGACTGAAATGTAAAGTGAACCTAGCAAACCCTAATTTACCAACTAACCCTACTTTTGCAGAAAGAGAGATGAAAACCTATGAAATGAATAGAATTACCTACTGACGAAGTAAACTACATCTATTCAAGCTATTTCTAGAAGGAAATGAGAAAAAAACATTTCTTTGGGTTTTTATGTGTTTTATGTGAAATTGTCCTGCATGTAATTTATTTATTTGTGGATGTGGCAACGATTAGGTGGCGATGGAGCGACTTTGGTATTTGCATAGGTGTAGGAAGGTGTGCAGGGGTCCTAGGAGGCCTCTAGAAACCTTCTGGAGGCTGACTTCAAAAAATCACCTATAGGAAATTCTACAGGAGGATCTAGAGGAGGATGCCAAGGGTTGTTTTAGAGGTTTTGAAGGTGGAAAAATGGTTGGAAAGGGTAGATGAAGGCTAGAAGGATGTGTTAAGGTGTCTAAGGTTCATCAAGGAGGATTAGGGAAAGGAATGATGGCTGGATTTGTTCAAGGGATTAGAGGAAAGTTTATGAGAAAAGTGCAGAAAATTATGGCAGATTTATGAGGGGTTGTGGATGACCTGTGGAAAATCTAACAAAGAGAGATGGTGATGGCTGATTTATTGACTTATTATGAGCATAGATGTAATGCAAGGGAGCTGCAAATTAAACTCTGAAATTGAGCAAGTAAAAAAATTAGCTGCACCAAAAACAAAACTGTATGTCATGTTAACCTAAATTATGATCTAGGAAAATAAAGCGTTGAACAATGCTATATGGAAGGGAAAGCATGGAAAGATATTTATTGCAAAAATAGAAATGAGTATGGCAAAATGAATCTGAAGCAAAGAATTAACCTCTAAATCAAACTATAACACCAAAAATTGCATGGAGAAGGAAAAATTGTGTTTTTGTGGCAGCAAGAGGGTCTTGACCTCAGCTCATGGTCCAAAAGGGAGGAAAAGAGGTCACGGCTCTGTTGATGGCCTTTTTGTATCTTTCTCCTAACACTATTTAACCTACTTCAGCAAACTAAAATGGAAATAGCTATGTAAACCACCAAAAGCAACCTATTCTACTAAGGAAAAAAATCTATCTAACAACAACTAATTCATGAACTGAAACAAATCATATAAATACAAAATAAGAGGTGTTGGGAAGCTTGGGTTGGGCCCTCACCCAAGAGCTTCAACCCTCTGAGGTAACTTAGTGTTGGCTTAGAAAAGATTTCATCTTCATTATCAAAATAATAATCACATTACATGAAACTCTCCACAAAAGAAAGCTCGAAATGAGCTGAGCAAAAGTTGCAACAAAAGTACGAAAATTTGACTAACATCCAACAACCTAATGAGGCTCTAGGCCTCTCTATTTATACCACTAGAACTCCCAACAGCTCTCCTAAAATCAAGGAGGCTTGGCTCCCAAGACTTGAGATAGACAACATTTATTCTTCACTTACTCGACTGCCCCTTTGATGCATTGATATGGCTGCTTGTGCTCCAAGCTTTCTGAAGGAGGATTCGAAGTAGGGAGTCATAAATGACGGGGAAACCCTCCTACAAATCCTCTTCCTTGTGTCCCTCGAATATTGGCTGCCAAATTCTCATTAAACCTTTGACTTTGTCTTAAAATTGACCAAAAATATACATAAAGCACACATTAGACTTCATGGCATAATGACTAACCCAACTCACTCTATTAGCATAAATATAATAAAAACATGCAATAAACTAATGAGAATGGTGGATTAAGCTAAGTTAGGAGGAAAAATGAGCCCATATAATTACCCATTTATGGGGCTCATCATTACCCCCCTACTAAATGTGTTGCTCATCCTCTGAGCAACTAGTCCATCTCCTCATCTTTGATGGCCTTGATGGCCTCCCTGACATCCCATTCTTCTGATTTGATATCCTCTTCTTTATCATAGAATCCTGCCTTTCTGTCCACCTCCTCCCACTGTTGTTTCTCTTCTTCCTCGTTTGCGCCCTCTAACGGGCCCAACAGTAGTGGGGGACTTAGTGCTTGTATAGTGGCACTCTCCTCAATGCTTCTTTCATCCTTGTCGGGGAGTGATACTCCCTGATCTACAGGCTGTGTGGCAGTGTATTCCACCTTCTCATAAAAGCATGAACATAGCCATCTCCAAGCAATCTTTCCATGTCCTCAAAATGTGAAAATGTCCTGAGCCTGATCATTAATGTATTTAGGGGTACTTTGAGGATCTTTTGCAAGTAGCTGGTGTGTGATATGAGAGCCATAGGGTCTGATGGCTCTGCTTTAATCATTAGGGGCTCATTTTGTTCTTTTTCCATCAACTTCTTGATTTCTGTGGCCCTTTTCTCCTCATGACTCATCCATGATGCCATGGCCATTAGCTCCAAGTCCCTTAACCTTGCATTGGGGTCCCATAGGTTCATATCAATGAGGGAAATGGTATGAAAATAAAGCTCTGCCAACTTTGCCTTGCCTTATACTGAACTAGATCTCATATGTCCATGAACTGTCTATAATCCTGAAAAGGCATGTTGCCTCTCTATGCCAAAGTCTTGATCTGGAACTGTAGCCACTAGTCTTTGAGGTATAATCCATATGATTTTCCTGGTTGTCTACACTGTAGTGCCTCCATAGACCAGCTAGCCATGCATGCCAATTGGGTTTCCCTTTCTTGCAGCTCTTTTCTTAACATTTCATTCTCTGCTTCCAAGTGAGATCTTCTGATTGCTTCTGTATGTCTTACAGTGCTCAATTCCTTACCCATTTCTCTCAGATTTCTCTCCATGTGGCCAATGTCTTACACCCCTTTGGACTTGGTGATCTACATTCATCTATGGATCCTTACCCATTGTTTTACGAGTTCAAAGAAAAGTGGGACTGCAAATTTTTGTGGAATAATTTTTCCCCCTTCAAGAAGATTGTAATAAGAGCTCAAACTAGGCTGGGGGTCAGGTTCTTACGTCTCTACTACCTCATCCTTCCCCTTAGTCTACTCCTCTTCCCTTTTCTCAGGTTTTTCAATCTCCTCTGGCTTTGTTAGGGTCTCCTATAGAGCAGTCTGTGCCTCCTATAGGACTATCTTTGAGTCTTGTAGTTTTATTATTTCCTTCCAAGTGGAAGATCTAGGGCTGCCTCTTTCATAAGTGATGGGGGGATTGGAGGGAGATTCTTCCCTTTTGACAGTAGGGGAATCTTCAATGATGATAAGCTCTTTTGAGGATGGCTATGGCTTCTCTGTTTTTATTCTTGTTCTTTTTCGAGCCCTGAAATACATTGATGGTTGTCTTTTCCTCTTTTGTTTGGGTTTAACTGGGGTGTTAAGGGCAGCAAAAATAGTTGTTGCCTCCCTTTCTAGTGTCTTAGGAGACACTTCTATCTTCTTTTCCCCTTTTTCCTCTTCTTTTGTCTTTTCTGCCTCTTCTAGCTTTGTTTCCTCTAACTCTGTTTTGGTTTCCTTCTCATCCTGTTGAGTTTCTTTCTTTTCTGCTTGAGTCTTTTTCTTCTCTATTTTAGGTTCTTCCTTCTCTATTTTGGTATTTTTCTTCTCTACTTTAGTCTTTTTCTTCCCTGTTTCAGCATCTTACTTCTCTGTTTTGGTCTTTTTCTTCTCTGCTTTAGTCTTTTTCTTCCTCGTTTCAGGTTCTTCCTTCTCTATTTTGGTTTCCTCCTCATCTTCCCATTTTTTCTCTTCCCCCTCACTTGCAGAAGGTCTGAGGTCATATGTGAGAGTTGTTATATCATCTTCTCTTGTCATATTTTTGAAGATATCCCAGGCTATGGGGATTGTGAAGGTGTGGAGGGCTTCTTCAACCAACATTTTAATTAGTCCATGGTGAGCCAATTGATCTAGACCTCTTGCCATCAATTTAATGTTGGAATCTATAACGGGCTATAGGAGAAAACAGGGAATACTGAGTTTTTGGGGTGTGGGAGTATCCATGCCATATCTCAGTACATGCAGAAGTCTGAAATTGTAACCATAAACTATGCTATACCTCCCTTCATAGGAAATCTAATTGATAATTTGGTAACTAACCTCATCGCAAGGGTAAGGTATGCTTGTTCCTCTGATGCCATTTTTGTCCTCTACAGGGTGCTCATTTGGTTGGAAGAAGGTTTTCTTGGCAAATTGACCCAGTGGATTTTCATCTTTGCTTCAGGGTAGTCCAAGTGGAAGACTGGTAACCCTACTGATAAACTCTGGGTGATTTCGATGGTGAGACCTCTGAAGGTAACAGTGGCATGGATCTTTGAGTGGGGTACCAAGGAAAGGGAAAACTCATGAGTCACTTCTTCATCATACCCTCGAAATTTTTTGAAAAATGGCATACAATTGGCTTTGGTAACAATGGTTACTACATCGGGATGTTCATGGATCCTGAATAAATTTATGGGTTCCTTCCTCATGAATCCCCCTGTCATTATGTTTATAATATTTTGGAATACCCCAAGTGGAGAAGAAGACAAAAGTTTTTGCAGAAACAGGAAACAAATAAAAAACTGTGTTTTTTAAGGAAACCGACAGAATTTTTTAACACAAATCCTCTTCCTTTTCAGGCTTAATTCTTCCCTTAAAAACTCCTTGTATATATCAATATCCAAGGTGGGTTTGTACCGAGCCTACCTCTTCAAGTCTAAATTTGAGTGAAAACCCCGTTTTCTCTTCTGTAAAACTGCTTACTCGCCCTCCTATAGAAATGGTTGTAGGTTCTCCTGTAGAACCTGTTATTGCTCTTGTAGAACCCGATAATGCTCCTGCAGAATGCCGATAAGAGGAGGAGGGCTGAAAATGACAGAGAATGGTGGTTTTGAGGCTATAGAGGTGGTATATAGCTTGTTGCAGCCGTGGGGATGATGATAAAATGGAAACAAATGTGGTGAATAAGTTCGAGGAGTACTTATGTTTACTCGAGATATTTCTAGCGATGATCTGAGGTGGAAAAAAGGGTGCGTTGCCATTATTCGGACCATTGGTCCCCACTGTTGTGTCATCATTACTCCTCATGATTTCTACTCACAATCACTTCCCATCATTTGCATCAGAGTTTATACACCCACCACTACCTATCTTTTTTTATTTTCTATGAGTTGACTAGGCACATGTGTGTGGGATCTCCAGATGAGTGCAGTCGAACTGGATGAGGGTGACGAGTTAACTGGCCACATTTTTGGTTTAATCCCAACAATTTAATTCATTCATGAAGTTTTTGAATTATACAGATGCAATAGAGGAGAGGGTTAGACACTTACCTGTAGGTTGAATGTTCGTGCTGCGGTGCTGGTTGGTTCTATTGCTACTGCATGCTCGGATTTACGTGCTTCATGCCTGTATCCCTTTAGCTGAATCTTGCTTTGGACATCCCCTACATTCCTGTGGTTGTACCTATTTTGCTGTTGGAGCTTGATTTTAAGGGGATCAGTTGCTACAAGAAATCCTAAAAGAGCTCCTGTAGCTACTTCTCCCTCTAAAATTTTTAGCTGATGCTTGTGCTGGGAGCTGTGAGGATGCTACTATAGATTTTGATGGCAATGGAGAGGGATTTGGTAAGCTGCAGGTGAATTGTGGAGGTTTTGTTATTTTTATTTCCTTATTTTTTTTAGAACTGGTTCCTATGTTTTTTTCTACAGGAAGGAAAGAAATCAATGGAAATGAGGTGGTGCAGGTGTGGGATGGAGGGTTAGGATGGTGGATAGCTATAGGATGGCCTACATGCTCTTCAGGACAGTCCCTAGTTCCTAAAACTATTGTTAAACTCCATTTCAAGCTCTTTGTGATTTCTATAGGAGCCTCCTGTAGAACACACAAGGCCTCCTGTAGGATGCATAGTCTTCAGAAAAAAACACAGAGAGGTGGGAGAAAAAGTTAGACATGATGGAGAAGATTATAGAGGATGTTAAATAGGATTTGTGGCATGTCCCCTTACTTCCAGTGGTCCATATGTAACCTGTAATGCATTTTAAAAGTCAATTTCCTCTTTTTTCTCTAATTTTTTTTTTTTAAAGGCAACTAGGGCGCCTCCAGGAAGTTTTCACCCTAATTGCCTGCCCTGGGCACTTTGAAGGGATTTTTTCACCCCGGGCTCTTATTCTCTTTCCCCCTTTCTTTTTTTATCAACACTAGTCCACCTCAAAAGAGGTTTTCAACCCAATGATGGGACTCAAGTTCCTCATAGAGGTTTTCACTTGAGTCCTTATTAATTTTTTCTTCTTTTTCACTGAGTGGGTGGAGTGGAGGCTGAGACTTGCTCCACTACCAACACTGTTTTACTCAGATCTTCAATTAATTCTCACCTGGAGAGGGGCTTCTTGTAGATTTTCAACCTATGCCCATTGACAAGCATGGGGATGGCTTCCTCATCAATGGTCCTGATCAGAACTGAACCATTGTCATTGCATTTTTCTACAATGTAGGGTCCTGGCCATCTTGTCCTCAACTTGCCCTTGAAATATTTATACCTTGAGTCATAGAGCAGCGCCCAATCTGCTTCTTGGAATTTCTTCTCCTTGATATTTTTGTCATGCCATATATTCCTATGAAGTTGAACGATCTCTGTGTGGAGAAGGGCTTGCAATATTTGTTCATCCAATTCATTGAGCTAGAGGAGCCTTTCCCTTTGTGCATGGCTGAAGTCTAGGTCCAGCTGAGCCGCCATCCTTAGTGTATTGTACTCAAATTCTATTGACAGCAAAGCCTTCTTCCCATAGACTAGTTCATAAGGTGTGAACCTAGTGGTGGCCTTCCATGTGATGTTGTAGGCCCGGGTGGCCTCAACCAATCGATCTGCCCAATCTTTCCTGTTGCTACTCACTACCTTGGTTAGAATTCCTTCCAAAGCTCTATCAGTGACTTCCACCTACCCATTGGCTTGTGGATGGCAAGGGGTGGAAGTCATGTGCTTAAGTTTATGATGTGTGAGCAGGTCTTCAATCAAATTGGAAGTGAACTGACTGCCTTGATCTGTAGCCAGTTCTCTTGGATACCCAAACTTATAGAATATGTTCTCTGTTAAAAAGTCAACTACTTTTTCTTCTGTTGCTACCTTGGCCTTTGTCTCTGCCCATTTTGTCAGATAATCAGTGCACACAATGATATATTGTTTTTGTTTTGAAGGAGGGTTGATAGGACCCACAAAGTCCATGCCCCACTTCTCAAATGGCTCAAAACTCACTTGAGGCAGCATCGGCATCTCATCCTTTGGAGTAGGTTTCCCCATCCTTTGGCACCAATCACATTGGCTGGTATATCTCTTCACATCTTGATGAAGAGTGGGCCAATAGTAACCTGCTTACAAAATTTTGAAGGCAGTCCTCTTTGCTGCAAAATGGCCTCCACAAGGCCCATCATGACAGGTAAGGAGAATGTCAAAAACTTCCTCCTCCCTAACAGATCTTCTCAAGATCTAATCTAGGCCACGTTTGAAGAAATTTCCCCCAATCTAGGTAAAAGACGTGTTTTTCCTCATGATCTTGCTCTTCACTTTTGAGGAAAAGTGTGGTGGGAACTGTGTTGAAACCAATAAATTTGCTATATCTACAAACCACAAAGAGAGTACTGAGATAGAAAATAGGTGTTCATCGGGCATTTGATCATCCGCCATTCCTTACTCACTTGTAGGAAAATTTACTCTAGACAAAAAGACAGCAACAAAATTCTCTTTACCAGGCTTATCAATAATGTTTAAATCGAATTACTACAATAAAATCAACCACCTAATAATGCGAGCATTTACATCTTGTTTGTTCATTAAATACCTAATTACAGTATGATCGGTTTGTACAAAGGTTTGATTGTCCGTGCTTTAATGTTTGAATTTAATTAAGGAGTGCACTACAGCTAGGAGTTCCTTCTCGGTTATTGTGTAGTTTAACTTTGCCTTTGACCAATTTTTACTTATAAAGTATATGGCATAAGGTAACTTTTCATCAACTTTCCCTAAGGTTGCCCTTATTTCTTTGTTCGAGGTATCTGTGTGAATGTGGAAAGGTAGGGCCTAGTTTGGACCTCTCAAAATTGGGGTAGTCACAAGTTTGCTTTTCAAGTTATCTAGGGCTTCTTGACAGTTTTCAGTCCATATGAACTCGACATATTTTCCCAAAAGACCAAACAACGGAGAGGCTAACCTATTGAAATCTTTAATGAATCTTCTTAAATATCCTGCTAAGTCTAGGAAACTTTGGACATCTCTCATCTTTTGAGGAGGTGGGACCCTTTGGATGATGGCAATTTTGTTGGGGTCCACCTGCAATCCTTGTTGAGATAATGCATGACCTATCATGGTCCCTTCAGTCATAAAGAATTCACATTTTTCCTGGCTAAGGAACAGGTTCATTTCAATACAATTCTCCAAAACTTTTCCTAGGTTAGATAAAGCTTCCTCGAAGTTAGAGCCATAAGGAGTAAAATCATCCATATATATTTCCACTACATCATGAACCAGTTCAGAAAATATACTCAATACTGCTCTCTGGAAAGTGGCGGGAGCATTATACAAACCAAAAGGAAGGACCTGATATGCAAAGGTACCCCAAGGACAAGTGAAAGTGGTCTTATCTTGGTCTTCCAAGCTGATTTGGATCTGATTGTACCCGTTGAACCCATCTAAGAAGGAGAATAACTTTTTTCCCACCAAACCATCTAACACTTGATCTATGAAAGACAAAGGAAAATGGTCCTTTTTGGTGGCCTTGTTCAATTCCTGATAATTGACACAGATTCTCCACTTACCATTTTTCTTTGGCACTAACACCAAAGGAGAGATCCATTCGTTGTCAGAGATGGGGTAGATGAATCCTGCATCCAATAGATTTTGCAATTCTTCCTTGACAATGTCCTTAAGGGCTGGATTCATCCTCCTTTGAGGCTGCTTGACTAGTTTTCAATCTTCCTTAATGTAAATGTGATGAGTGCAGGCTGAAGGGTGCACTCCCTTCATCTCCTTATAACTCCAGGCGAAGGCATCTAAATGGTTTCTCAATAAGCTACATAGTTCCTTCTCCTCGGAGGTGGATAGGGATGAGTTGATTTTCAAGGTTCTTTCTAGGCTGAACTCTATATTCTTAACATGGAGAGAGGTCAGGTCAGCAATACAAAAATTAGCTAGGGGATTGTCTTGGGTTTCTTTCACTAGATCTTCTAATGAAAAAATACTGGTGGGTGGATTCTAAATTAAATTTTCAATGATATCATCCTCATCCAGCGATTTCCCCCCATGGTAGTTTCTGCTGCACATAGTGGTGCAGCATATAATTCATCCTCATCCTCCTCCTCCAAACAGAGAGGTAGATCATGTTCTAGCAAAGGTTGGGCAGGAGGGTATAGGATTAGCTGCATGGACATATGCCCATTCTTGATTGTCATGTTCCTAGCTCGACAAATGGTGTAGGCCTTTGTAGTAGCGAACTAGGTTCTTCCCAGGATGAGAGGATACCCAATGAGCTTTGCCTTCGGCTGGAGAACTAGGAAACCAGTAGGGTACTCGCAAGAATCAATGGAGACCTTCACATCCTCCACAATCCCTTCCAGGATCACGGTGGAGTGGTCTTCTAGTTGCAATACTATCGTGGTCTTCCTCAAGAAGCCCCAAAGTTTGAGTTTGAGCATCGTGTCCTTTGTCATCACATTAATGGCAACCCCTAGATCAATCAGGGTATGGGGGATCATGGTGCCATTGATGTGGACATCAACTACTGGGCTTCCAGGGTCTAGATATTTTTGACAGATTACCTACCCCAACATTAGGTTGGACAGTTGTCCTATGACATTGATGGTTGGGGAATCTCTCTTGCGCCTACCTGGATACCTGAAGCACTTCTCTTTGATCATATTATTGTATATCGGCACATCCTTTATGGCTTGGAGAAGTGTTATCTTTACACATAATTATTTCAATTCTCCCAGAAGTCTAGTTTCTTCTGGGGTAGGCTGTGTTGTCCTGGATAATCTCTCAGGAAAGGGTGGAATTACTTTCAGTTCACTCTCCTCTTTATCTTCCTCATCCTCCTTAGGGGGAGGCTAGCTATCTAGGAGAACCTTCCCAGATCATAGGTTAATCTCGTGAATCTCCACAACATAGGTTGGGCATGATGGTTCCCCACTATATATTTGTTGAGCCTGTATTTTGTTCGGGTTCGGTTGAGTAGGCATTTGTGGTTGACTTGGTGGAGTAGGAGGCAATGGTTGCAGTTGAGTAGGTGGTGGAGGCAAAAGAGTGAGAGGAGAGTTGTACTTGGGTCTCCACCCCTGATGAGATGCATTCCACTGAGGTTGTGGCTGAGCATAGGAGTGAAATGAATGAGTGGCTGGTTGGGCATGATACTGAGATGGATATGACCAAGGAGGAGGTGTGGACTAGGAAGGATGAGAATGGGGACCCCAAGAAGGTATGGAAGTGGCTTGATTGGGCTTGTAGTATTCCTAAGAAGTCCCTTGCATTCCCTGCTGGTATGGTCTAGGTCCATGTGGCCTCCTTTGGTTCATGAAATAGAGTGGTTTAGTGGCTCCTTCGGCCCCTTGATATATTGCTTTAAGTCTGGGCAAGGAAGGGCACTTATCTGTAGAATGATCTTCTTCACAGACTGAACAAACCTCTATAAATTTCAACGAACATTCGTTCCTACGATACCTTCTAGTGCACCTAGGAAAAAAAATGGCCAAAGCCCTCTTTGTTTCCTCTTGTTTCAAGGGTCTAGATATCTTTGACAGATTACCTGCCCCAACATTAGGTCGGACAGTTGTCCTATGACATTGATGGTTGGGGCATCTCTCTTGTGCCTACCTAGATGCCTGAAGCACTTCTCTTTGATCATATTATTGTATATTGACACATCCTTTATGGCTTGGAGAAGTGGTATCTTTGCACATAATTATTTCAATTCTCCCAGAAGTTCAGTTTCTTCTAGGGTAGGCTGTGTTGTCCCAGATAATCTCTCAGGAAAGGGTGGAATTACTTTTGGTTCACTTTTCTCTTTATCTTCCTCATCCTCTTTAGGGGGAGGCTAGCTATCTAGGAGAACCTTCCCAGATCATAGGTTAATCTCCCGAATCTCCACAGCATAGGTTGGGCATGATGGTTCCCCACTATATACTTGTTGAGCCTGTATGTTGTTCGGGTTCGGGTTCGATTGAGCAGGCATTTGAGGTTGACTTGGTGGAGCAGGAGGCAATGGTTGCAGTTGAGTAGGTGGTGGAGGCAAAAGAGTGGGAGGAGAGTTGTACTAGGGCCTCCACCCCTGATGAGATGCATTCCACCGAGGTTGTGGCTGAGCATAGGAGTGAAATGAATGAGTGGCTAGTTGGGCATGATACTGAGATGGATATGACCAAGGATGAGGTGTGGACCAGGAAGGATGAGTAGGGGGACCCCAAGAAGGTATGGAAGTGGCTTGATTGGGGTTGTAGTAAGCCTAAGAAGTCCCTTGCATTCCCTGATGGTATGGTCTAGGTCCATGTAGCCTCCTTTGGTTCATGAAATAGAGTGGTTTAGTGGCTCCTTTGGCCCCTTGATAGACTGCTTTAAGTCTGGGTAAGGAAGGGCACTTATCTATAGAATGATCTTCTTCACAGACTAAACAAACCTCTATAGAGTTCAACAGACATTCATTCCTATGATGCTTTCTGGTGCACCTAGGACAAAAAATGGCCAAAGCCCTCTCTACTTCCTCTTGTTACCTTTTGATATGCAAGGTATCCATTTGCATGGCAAGATTCTACAACATATCACTCTTGAAGTCTTCTAGCATGTTTCCAAATTCACCTTTGAGGGATGAACTAGATGAGGAGGCACTGGCTATGGCTTGACTCCCCCTACCTCTCTTTCTGGCTACCCTAGAATGGTTTCTAAAAAGAGTCTTTATGTCTTCATAAGATAGTTGGTTAATGTCTCCCCCAGCCAGTAAAAAGAGGGTGTCTTAAAGGTCTTCTAGAATTCCCCTAAGCAGGACCAACTTCATAGATTCGGGGTCAAGTGTGCACCTAGCCCTTTTATAGCTGAGCTGGAACCTCTCTTCTTAATCTTCCAAAGATTTATCACTTCCCATGGTCATTCGGAAGATTTCTTCCTTGGTATATTTTGACCTATAGTAGTCTTGATATTTGTTATTAAAGGCTTTCTGCATGTGATCCCAAGTTGTGATGCTACTGCTAGGTAACCCCATGAACCAACATAATGCTACATCCTTGAAGGTAGAAGGAAACAGTTTCAACTTCTGCTCATATTCTGCATAGTCATAGGTTCGACAGATAACAACAAACTCAAACAAAAATGTGACAGGATCTTCTGTATTCAATCCATGGAAGTGAGGTAGGGTTGAAGGCCTTATGTTCTTCATTTTAGTGTCCCCATTGGTCTCCCGGATGGGGAAGGTACCCTCTATTCTTTCTCCATTCCCCCTAGCATTTTTCTTTTCAGCCATTGTCTCAAGAGGGATGCTTTCTTCTTCTTCTTCTCTTACAGGTTCTTCAAATATCTCTGGTTTTTCTCCTAAAGGTTCTTCTGGATCACTTCCATTGAAGAAGAGAGAAGGGTGGTTATGTGATGTGGTGGGGGTGTTGGGTAGGAATTTCCCTGAATTATCTCTATTCCTACGAGGCATGAAAGGAAATCTCTTTTTGGGTAATTTTTTTTTTTTCTGCTTATACCTACAAAACTGAAATTGATTGAACAAACAAATTGCAACTACTGAAATGAACTTGTTGAAAGGAAATTGTAGAATTGAAATGAAATCAAGGAAATGAATAATCTACTTTCATTGAAATGGAAATTGCAGAATTGAAATGAAAGCAAGGAAATGCAGAAAATGAAAGAAACAACTATTCTACTTTTGTTGAAATAAACTCTTAGCAGAATGTTGCAGTAGAAAATAGAAGAAAGCAGTAATCATAAAATACTCTGATGCTTCCCTGGCAACGGCCCCAAAAGGTGGTGAGCACCAGTATTGTAGTAATAATGCTACAACTCCTAGGCGTCCTACTTTACTTTTATCAACCCAGTAGTTCGTAACAAACTTGGAAGTGACGGTGCTGTATGCACAAGTACTAGTTCTTACTGCAAGTTGTCACTTTGTCAGCTGGCGCAAGATCACTAGGAGCTCAAGCCAAATTCTATGAATTCTAGAAGAAGCTTTATATGTGATGAAAGAAAGAAAATCTTACTCTACAAAGGTTATTCTACTTGCATAAAGAAAAAGAAGATTGAAATGTAAAGTGAACCTAGCGAACCCTAATTTACCAACTAACCCTACTTTTGTAGAAAGAGAGATGAAAACCTATGAAATGAATTCCATTACCTACTGAGGAAGTAAACTACATCTATTCAAGCTATTTCTAGAAGGAAACGAGAAAAAAACATCTCTTTGGGTTTTTATGTATTTTATGTGAAATTGTCATGCATGTAATTTATTTGTTTGTGGATGTGGCAGCGATTAGGTGGCAATGGAGTGACTTTGGAATTTGCAAAGGTGTAGGAAGGTGTGGAGGGGTCTTAGGAGGCCTTTGGAAACCTTCTCGAGGCTTTCTCTGTAATTGGACTTCAAAAGGTCACCTACATGAAATTATACAGGAGGTTGTAGGGGATCTACAGGAGGATCTACAGGAGGATGTCGAGGGTTGTTTTAGAGGTTTTAAAGGTAGAAAAATGGTTGGAAAGGGTAGTTGAAGGCTAGAAGGACGTGCTAAGATGTCTGAGGTTCATCAAGGAGGATTAGGGAAGGGAATGATGGCTAGATTTGTTCAAGCGATGAGAGGAAAGTTTATGAGAAAAGTGTAGAAAATTAGGGCAGATTTATGAGGGGCTGTGAATGACCTGTGGAACATGTAGCAAAGAGAGATGATGATGGATGATTTATTGACTTATTATGAGGAGATATGTACTACAAGAGTGCTGCAAATTAAACTCCGAAACTGAGCAAGCAAAGAAACTAGCTACACCAAAAATAGAACTGTATCTGATGTTAAACTAAATTATGATCTAGGAAAATAAAGCGTTGAACAATGCTATATGGAAAGGAAAGCATGGAAAGAGATTTATTGTAGAAATAGAAATCAGTATGGCAAAATGAATCTGAGGCAAAGAATTAACATGTAAATAAAACTATAACACCATAAATTGCATGGAGAAGGAAAATTTGTGTTTTTGTGGTAGCAAGAGGATCTTGAACTCAGCTCATGGTCCCAAAGGGAAGAAAGGAGGTCAAGCCTATGTTTATGGCCTTTTTTTATCTTTCTCCTAACACTATTTAACCTACTTCAGCAAACTGAAATGGAAACAACTATGCAAACCACCAAAAGCAACCTATTTTACCAAGGAAAAAAATCTATCTAACAGCAACTAATTCATGAATTGAAACGAAACATATAAATACAAAACAAGAGGTGCAGGGTAGCTTGGGTTGGGCCCTAACCCAGGAGCTTCAGCCCTCTAAGGTAACTCAGTGCTGGCTCAAAAAATATTTCATCTTCATTATGGAAATAATAGTCACATTACATGAAACTGTCCACAAAAGTAAGCTCAAAATGAGTTGAGAAAGGGCTGCAACAAAAGTGCGAGAATTTGACTAACATCCAACAACTTGATGAGGCCCTAGGCCTATCTATTTATACCACTAGAGCTCCCAACAACTCTCCTAAAATCAAGGAGGCTTGGCTCCCAAGACTTGAGATAGACAACAATTATTCTTCACTTGCTCAGCTGCCCCTTTGATGCATTGATGTGGCTACTTGTGCTCCAAGCCTTCTGAAGGAGGATTCAATGTAGGGAGTCATAAATGAGGGGGAAACCCTCCTACAAATCCTCTTCCTTGTTTTCCTCAAATATTGACTGCCAAATTCTCACTAAACCTTTGACTTTGTCTCAAAATTAACCAAAAATCTACATAAAGCACACATTAGACTTCACGACATAATGACTAACACAACTCACTCTACTAGCATAAATATAATAAAAAACATGTAATAAAATAATGAGAATGGTGGATTAAGCTAAGTTAGGAGGAAAAATGAGCCCATATAATTACCCATTGATGGGGCTCATCATCTCTTTGATTTGATTCCATTTCTTTGACTTCAACACCTTAGCTCTGGTACCATGTTGAGAAATCTAGGGCATTAGAATTATATCATTTCTCTTCTTTGCTGACTGCTTGTGAATGATTTTTAATTATTTATATTAGGATCTTCTTCATGTTAGATTATTAGTGTTCTTATTCATCAAAAAATAACCAATTCATGAACATAAATACACAAGAGACACATCACGTACGCTACAATCTAGGGCCAAAATCTCTCACTCCTTGAGAGGAAAACCAGCACAAATTCTTCTTATAGAGATTCCAATTGACAAATACCAAGACCAAGACCCTTGATCTATTAACCACTCCAAGGCCAAGCCACTAGTTCTCTATTCTTGACTCCTCTTCCTCTTCAAACTTCTTAAAACTGAGATCATATTCAACGAGCTAGATATGGCATTGAAGAATGATGTCACTAAATTGTGACTACTGTAGTAGCACTAAAAAACTATGATGTAACTCCTTCCTAACACTTTATAGTGGTCATCCTCTGCTGTAACGTCTAGACTATTATCTCATGAAATAGACCTTCAAATTAGCGCTAAAATAATTATTGCTTCTCCTCTATTGACTGTCTGAGTTCTTTATAGACATCCAAATTTGTCTCTTCTTCTTTCACTATGACTTTAATCAACCCTACTCATAACTTGATGTCTCTTCCTTACCCATTTGAATTTATCCATGCCTTTTACAATAGAAAATCACAAAGATATATCGAAAATTTTCACTGTAGTTAATCACCGAAATTTAAGATAAAATCTGAATTTTAATCTTCTGCTATCCATCCGAAATCACTGAAATTCTTGACTGTAATTGTTATGTGAAAATATTAGAGACATATCCGAGTTTCCATGTACTAATGTGAAGAGCCTAGCTGGGTATATATAGTAGTTCATCCATGTATTCAAGCTGACATGATCATTTGAATGGGTGTGACACTTGGCTAGGCTAGCATAAGTTATTTTATTCATATTGCAGGCCGACATCAAGACAAGAGGACTGTGATTTTCTTTTCGAGGGATTTATAGAAACTAGATTGACTCATATACATTTTACATATTCTCAAGATGAGTGCTTCATATATGTCATCAATTCTTTGACCTTAATGACAGATCCGAAGGCTACCAATGGGAGCCATCTAAAAATAAAATCACTTTCTCGTGAAACCCATGAAGCAAGGAAAAATAATTTTATTACATCAATGATAATTACATGTCATTATGAAAATCGAACCTAGTTACAATTTTGAATAGGTTGAACTGCAAATCATTGATTTAGGAAATTATTTCGTTTCTATCATCATACCTCCACTAGTGGATAAAATCTATACTCACTGAAATGTGATGAAGTTATTATGATATCATTCCTAATGATGACAATTATAATACATGACCTAGGGAATAGCCCTGGTCATGGGCAACCGCACCATACAATTCATCCCTATCCCTTTCATCCACTAACTTGTCATCCACCTGGCTTCTTACTCACCTAGTTGGTCAGTTCGGAAGGTGTGCCTTATGTCCCGTTCACATTGCCTTAGCATCTTTTTCAACATTCATGAATAGGCCCAACACAAAAATAGAGACCACCTAGACCCACGGCCCTTATACTTTTAACCAGAAATAAAATAAGCACAACATACTTCGAACATGTTCCCCACATCACGGTTAGCCACCCCTGGACCTAAAAAGGGACAACGCATAAAGGAGAGGCCTCTAGGCTTCAATGGTTCAGAATTCATCCGACCCTTCCCCACTCAAGCCCCTAAATAGAGGTGTGGTTTTGAACTACACACTCCCCTAAAGGAGCACCCGCCTCAGAATCTAAACAAAAACTCAATACTTCAAAAGCAATGTAATTGAAAATAGACCAATGTCTTTCTCTACCTAGTAGACTTTCCCTTTGAGAAACAAGTTAACCCTCGCAACCTGGCACTAGGAACTTTGTAAGAGACAGTGAATGCAAGATTACCTGAGTGTTGATATATACCCTATCTCAACAGTTCACCACTATGCTAATTTGGAACCACAATGTATTCCATGTGCTTTCTCCACTAGAGTCCTAAACTAAAGGAGACCATTACACTAGCTACATTAATTGGTTTGGATGGAGATCCCATACTTCTGATTGAGCTCTTGAAGTGATTTCTCCCCACACATCCCACTAGGCTGCGAAAACCAAAACTTCCACTCAATCACGGCCCCAACTTGGCCCTCCAAAGAGACCCTCCAAGTGAACCAAGCAAGAATTACCTTGCAGAACCTGAATTCTCCTCTCCTCGGTCAAAACAAAATGCAGAATTTCCATCAACACCATTATAATGTCCTGGAGATCATCATAAAGCTTCCACTACGTATCACCTTAGACTATGTACTCACCATGTTCCAACATTAATTATGTTGCATGGGTGGGATTTCAAAGCCTTGTGTTGCAAAATTTGCCAAATCTGATACCCCCATTGGGGTAAAAATAAACACTTGGTATTGGTTCAAAGTTGTGGCTATGTAGGGGTTGGTTTTGAAAGTAGGACACCATTAAAATATTTGAATAAGGATAAACTAAAGTTGATTTTCCCCCGTGCTAATATTTATTAGACCACTCCTAATCTTGTTGAGAGTGAAATTTAGACTCAATAGTGACTCCATTGTTTCTTTTCACTTCCACCTTTAGTTGGAATTATTGTTGAATGCAATATGCTGAAGAGGGAGGCTCAATTATTTGGAAATATTTTTGATTTTTCATGTGGATTTGAAAGTTTCATTAGAAACTAATCATTAATTATCATAGAGAGATTCAAGAATATTAGAGAAAGATTTGACTGTTGGATTGACACAAGATTATAGCTCTTAAGATGTATGCTCTTAAGGGAATGAATTCAACACCAAACTATAACTGCAATTCATATTTAGATTGAAATATTGGTGGATGTGAGGGGTTTTAGAGAATTAGAAAAAATCTAGCTACACCTTAATATGTCAGTATCTATTAATGGAGTTCAACATTTCATTAAATTCCTCCCCATGGCTTGCCTTCACGAGGATCTAAAGAAATGATAATATTTTGTTATTTCCTTTTAATTTGATTCTATCTTTTTCTAGTGATATAATCACCTTTATTCTCTATCCCCATGGTTGATGAACTAATGCTGGATAGGCAAGGATGCCATAGACTAAGTCGATGACTTCAAATTTGACTATATTTGGGATCCCCATTATCAATCTCTGAATTTTCTATGGTGTTCTGATTCATTCAATAAATATTTGGTTGGATACATCAATATAATTAGTTTTTCTATGTAGACTTAGTATTCCCATGCTAATCCATGTGTCCCTTCGCAGAATATTTACTTGATATCAAAAGTTGACAACAATTTGTTTAATCATAAAGCCATTTATTTGCAAGCCAACTTTTGGGTCATGATCATCTACCTGGCTACCATGTGGAAGTTGTTTGATGTGTTTCCATCTTTCTCTGTTCTCGTTACTATTTTTCAACATATTAAATAATTCAATGAGTCAGGAAACAATGTGTTCTTCCTTTAGAAGCTTGAAAAATTCCTCTAAGATTATGTCCTTAGATACTCTTTATTCTTCAATTTCTTTCATAAAGAATTCAACAGCTTTAGACATTGTCTAATTTTGTTGTTGTACATATGGATACTCTGTTGAATTCTTGACATGTCAGATCAATTGATTGTTCGGATTGCTACTATCTCTTTCAGCTCGTGACCTTGTGACTATATGAAGGTTTTTAGATTTTATAATTTCGTACTTTGATAGATTTGGTAGTAATTGAAATATCTTTTATTTAAAACCTTTTATATGTTTTTTGGATAGTCTTCCACTGAGTTGTTACCTAGACCACACATGTTGCAGAAGCGTAATTCAATTTTATCTTTTAAGGTACATTCAGTTGCAATATGTTCCTCTTTCCAATAAGTATAGCAATAAAATCTCCCACGTCCTCAACCCCTACCACAACCTCTATTATTATAACTACCTCTTTCATTAAATGGATGTGGTTTTGATAGTTGGTCGGTGGCCTCGGTATTATATACAACATGATAACTGAGTCTAGTTTTTCTATTCAATGGACATTCCTGCGTGCAATGTGCATTGTCTTCACAACTTTCACACCATTTTGGTTTATAATTTCATAGATTATACTAGAAATATTTAGTAGAGTGATGAAAAGAAGCTTGACAGATATCACAGTAGATATCAGCTTGTATTCTTCTAACGTCTTGGTCAAAATATTCTAAGAACTTATATGTATCTTTAGTATGTCTTTCCATGTGGAAATTGTTCCACCATAAGTGATTATTTTGGAGCGATAGTTGCAGTAAAGAGTTATGTAATTGGTCTAAACTATCTTCAATCTTGTTTTCCATCGCTGCATGGATTGATTGATTGTCATTGTCTTTCTCAATTTGCTTGGATAGTTCAATAGCTTCTTCACATGTCTTTATTTCATGCATTCAAAGTAGGCCACATATTTTTTTAAGTAGTCCAGACAAATACCATTGTACTAGTGGATTCTCATCGATAGTGTATGGAATCTGACTTAATAAATCTTTGAAGCATTTTTTGTATATAAATACATACTCATTTGGTCTTTGTTTTATTTCTTTAAAGTTTTGTAGCCAAGTGCTTAACATATTATGCTTTAAATAAGGTGAAAAAGTTGGTATTGATCTCATCCTTCGTCTTAATTCCTTTCTCTATCATTTTCATAAACCATGTTAGGGATCTTTTCCTTAATGCTGCAAAAAGTTGTGCCATTTTCTTTTCTGCATCAATGATGTCATTTGTGGCCTAGAAGTTTTCACAAATTATACCAATGCCTCTTTGGATATTCATCTCCTTCATATATGGGTATATGATTTAGTCCCATCTTGGTCGTTTGGTGCAAAGGCAGGTGAAATTAATCATTTTCATTAGTTTTTTCGTTAGAGCTTAGGCATTTACTTTCCTCTCTTATGTTGATGGCTTGATATAATGATTCATCAGTCTATTACTCCCAATTTATATATTTCATGAATCAACTTATCTTCAGTTGCGACTCTTCGTTAACCAATTTTTGAACTTCGGTTTTCTTCAATAGATACGAGTTGCGGCAGGGGGTAAGATGGCGAGGTTATAACATTGGAGAATTATTCATTTTAATTCATTATTATTATTTAATTCGTTTTGAATAGAATTTTCATTTTCTTGAGGGTTTCTTTGTTGGCCGTCGATGTTCTATATTATAGGTATTTCAGAATAATTCCTCGAATGAAGAAATTATCTTATGATGGGACTCAACAAGGATATCCTTGGAGTATTTCTTATAGCTAAGCTAGAATCATCTATTTCCTTAGCATATTCTTGTCCTCTTGGAGTTATCATTCGACCTTCATTCTTTATCGGGGTGAGAGTTGCTACACCTTTCAACTCTTCTAAGGAGTCTCGTGCATATTCACTCTCACACTCCCAATTCTTCATTATTTTCTTCTAGTATTCTTGTTTCCTATTTTTTTTCCTGTCCACGTTGTCTCAATTCCATTGCTCATTTTTGTATGTCATTCGATTCCTTGTATTGTCAATCACTATTTGGTCTGTTCTTTTCTTATTTATTTTGGTTCTTAGTTGAATTATTCCCTTCCATCTTCCTTGGCTATAATACTTTTATAGATTTTTATTTGATTCTTTTATTTTCCTTTTTATTCCTCATGATCTCCTATGCCCCCCATGTCAATCTGAATAGTGTTAGTTTGTGAGGGAGTATCTATCGACCATACTTATTTAATTAAAATATAATCCCATGATTTTGTTGTGTCTTTACACTAAGCATCCAAAAAATTATGCCATTTCCTCTCGTCATTCTTGCAGCCATTATTGGATGGAATCCCTAGCAGTGGACAATACTCAAGATGTGACTTGCACCTTTCTCTAAAAGTAATTTATGTGATAGGGTTGGTATCATGAAAAAGACTATGTTGTGTAAAATGTCGTAGAACCTACCTTTTATATGTTCGATAGATTTTTTATATTCTAATGCTTGTTCTTCGCAATATTCTTCCAAGATCGACTAGAGCCACTCTTGTAAATATTTTCGACTGTTTTTTGATAGTTTAAATAGAAACCAAGAATTAGTTTGGTTTTGAGGTTTTCCATAGTAACTCTACCAAGGAACTTTTTAATCTCTACCAAGGCTCCTATTGATCTGATTTAATCACTATGAATATGACTGGATCACAACCATTAATTGTCAACCGAGGGTAGGTCTATTTATTTCAAAGAATTATGCATTGTTTGTGCTGATACACGTCAACGAAGAACAAAATCAAAAGGAAAAACAAATGTCGCTGAATTTAATTGCAGAATGTAACACTCATGTAGAAATCAAAAACATTCTACAGAGATGAAACCACAATTCATGTTACCAAAGAAAAGGGCATGCCACACACCACACCACTAACTAATCCGGCTTACCGAATATTATGTTCAAATCAATCTTGTGTGACAACATATCATAAATCTGGAAACAAAAGTAAACCCATTTTGCAAATTACACGCCGATATAATAATTTCACACTTATAGAAAGGAAAAATAATTGATCTACCACTATGCTACTGCTGCTATTGCAATCCTTACTAAAGAGGAGGGTCCTTCCTCCCTAGCAGGGAGCAAGGATGAAATACAAGTTAATAAAACTTCAACAACACATTGTGAAAGCATCAACAACACTACTCTTTGTATTAAGAAAAGATTGTGAATTACAGGAGAAAATAACAATACTGGTTCTTATTTACATGGAATGGAGTTGCCTTTATAAGATTGACATGTCCAAAATAAGAAACAAATCAGTCATGAGAATCTCATGATTCTCATGCTGATCAATATCGAGAGAAAATAGAAATCGTTACAACAAGTTCTAAATACAAGGATTATTGTTGTTACATTGTTTCTCAAAATAACAACTGTATTGATTCTATAGCCGCCCATAAATAATACAATCTTTGTGATAGTTGTCCTGTGGAATAGTACCCACAGTCTTAAATGGTTGTGGAGTAGTCAATATCCCACGGTGTAACAACAATTTGTAGTGTAACAACAACGCTTATGGTGTAACAACAATGTTTGAGGTGTAACAAAAAGTACTCATAATCTTCTATTCATCCTTTAGTCGTGGTCTTGGAAGCATCACCTGAAAGAAACAGAGTGATAGATCCTTTTTTCCACAATTTCCTTGGTTAGCCATAAAAAATCATACCACCTCATCCATATTTAACAAAAATGGAAAAATAATATATCATAACAAAAATGAATACTTATAACTAGGAAAAAGGTAACTGTCATGTAAATTCTAGGGGTTCAAAGATGAAATGGTCAAGGATAGGGGGAAAAAGGTATCCAAAATATGCACAAATCCTGCACCAACATCTCCCCCAAGTTGAAGCAATTGCATGTCCTCATGTGATATACTTCAGAGCCTATTGTTATAATTCATATGAAACTTTGTCAGATTATAAGAATTAGCGGTGTCCTCCTTAGTAGCCCTGCAACTTGGACTAGCTGTCAGGTGATGTGGAAAAGATTCCTCCTTGTAATCACACAGTTGATACTAAGGTTCATACTCCTCCACTGGTAACCAAATTAGAGGATACTTTAACTTGAGTCCTACCCAAAATGTGCCCAATAAATCTACAATATGGACATACTCTGGGACCCATGAAACAACAACCACAAAATTTTGAATACCAAACGGGTCACTCTCCTGTAGCCCTGCACTACTAACCTTTGTGCATTTGTAGAACCCTGTTAGTGAATGGATCTTCATCTACAAAAATGGTTGAGGCATATCTTCACAACCCTCCTCGTCTCGATGGCTTCAAGCTCCTTTACATCGGAAACACAAAACAAATTCCTAAAAGGTCATCTTAATTTTGTAGCCATATTAGGTTTAACCCGAATCATCAGTCTTTCCTTCTCTTCATTCGCGTTCAATGACTTCATATCCATATGCTAATATATGTGATTTTTCATAAAAGAAATAAAGGTGCACAACAACAAATGGCCCATGTAAGAAAGAATGTTCCCAACCATGTGCGTACTAAGATGTTCACAAATCATGTTATGAAGAAAAACCTTGAAAAGCAAGCTTTCATCCTGGAAATTACAAGCACGAAAAACATCCAAAAACTTTCGGGTGGAATTACCCAAATAAGGTCTATTTTCATAGACCAAATTCAACTGAAACAAGAAAAATCGTTCCCATAGAAAAAATGGGTAGGCCGGATAGGGTCTTCTACACCCTAATAGATTTAGAGAGAGTTCATGGAGTTTGTGTTTGTCATTTGTTAAATCCCAAACATGATCATGTAACAACTACAACTTCTCTTCTTTCTTCTTCATAGCTACCTCTTTCCCTTGTCTTTCCCATTTTTCTGCCAAATCCTTTTCAGTCCATTTCTCCTTGAGTGAGTTTACTACTTCCTAGTGTGCCGCCAGTGAGATTACTCCTTCCTGCAATAGGAGTTCCTCTCATTTCCACTTCTGCAATTCAGATATCAATAGAATTTTCTCAAAACACCATCCTGATTTAGGACCGTGTGTTCCTCTACATGCACTATCACTTGGGGTTGCAACAACATCCCAAGGATTGAGCTGCTCCATCTTAGTTGTTGGTTCTTGTGTAACATGAGTTTCATCAACGGGTTCTTGTGTAGCAGTGTCTTCTTTTCATCCCTAATCAGCTTCTACCTATACTACTAGTTTTTGTGTAACAACAGTGTCGCCGGCATGGTTCTTGTGAATCAGCTCCCAATCCACCACACATGGGATGCTCTGTTTCAGCTATTGGTTCTTTTGTATGAGCAACTTCATGAATGGGTTCTTATGTAGCAACTTCCTAGGGATCAGTTTAAGTCAACATGAAGGTGGTGATTGCAATGTAGAATGTATATCTAGTTTCTGCTAGGTTTTTGATGCATGCCACACACACAGGACCTTGTGCAAAATCCGCCCTCATTTTATCTACTACTTCTGCCAGGGTATCCAGGCCTAGGACCCTTTCTTTTTCTCTACTTCCTTCTAATTGATGCTTTAATTTTTCATTTTCTTCTTCTAAACTTTTAATTTTAAGTCGCAAAGACTGAGTCTCATCCTTAATTTGTAGAGGGTCTTCTTTCAAATGGATTTGTTCCTCCTCTTTATGCTTCCCTGTCTCCTTACTCGGTTCTTCACTGCATAAATGTGAAGTTTCCAGATGCAAATTGACATTTACCCTTTTCTTCGGTATTTTTCTTCCTATCGGCTTCTTTAGTGACCTTTTCTCGACCCTACTCCCTGAAGATTGGCCTTTTCTAGTATCCTCTTCTTCCTTTGGGGCGTCATGGATTTCAATTCGCCTCTTGCGGGAGGTCCTTATCTTTCAACTCATGAATTATTCCCATATTCTGCCTTGCTATTCCAAGTCATCTAGTACAATCAATTTGACCATGGTTGGTGACTCAAGTCTCTGGTGTGCAGTAGTTTTTACAACTGCAGACATGTGTTTGATGTTCTCTAACAAAAAATATGGAATGTTAACCAGCTTCATGTTCTGCAGGTGGTTCAGTAGTGAAAAATGGTAGTTGAAGATGACATTTTCCCTTCCTTCACAGGTGATGTACTTGATAATGTATAGGGAAACATCTCCCCATGGCTGAGGGAGTCCGAATCTTCCAATTCCCCTACCCTTCTTCTCCAATTGTTCCTCTCCTTCAAGGAGCTTAGCCTTAAGAGAAGGGTCATTGGTTTTTTTGTTGAACCACCATTTCCCCACAGTCTGTAGTGATGTTACATGGGCAATCACTTCTTGTGTGACTTCATGTTCTAAAATCCAGACTTCTGTCTGGTTTCTAGCAGGTTCTGAGTGAATTCCATGGCCACTGACTACTATGATCCCTTGAGCCATTTGAAAATTTCTATGTAGCTCACTTCCTTAAATACTTGGCATGCCTTAGGAAAATTCTCCAATGCTTCCATCGAAGTGGTCTCCTGTGCTGCTCCTCCCACCTCTACCCCGGCACTCTATACTCTTCGCTAGTTCTAAGAATTTTTGAGTGAAGGGGCAATGCTCATTGAGGATGATGATAGGGCACTAAAAGGAAATAAAACAAGGATTTCAGGCTAAGGATGATCGTACTTCGCACTGTATGGTTCCATTATTGGATTGCATCATGGAGATCTAGAGTTAAAGTTTTAATTCCTAGCATGATTGAAACAAATGGATAATGATGACAAGGTTTTAATAATGATTACCGATTTTAAATTCTTCATCCTCTCCCCTGAGTTTAATATGACATCCATCCTTGGCCATATGAAAATATGCCATATTTAATTGCCATAATTGTTAAATAGAGGGCATACGTGATATACCTTTGTCTAACGTACCTCATGTGATGTGGCAAAAAAAAACTGGTAATAAGAATTAATTCCTGCGATGATGTGCTAGTTGTATAAGTTGCTCCTGCAACACAGCAATAATGAATACTCTTTATTTTCATATTGCAGGTGACGAATTCATTGATGTGGATGCTCACAAGTTGAAAGCTACTAACATGTAATAACAACCCAATTTCCACGCTGTTTTTACAGCCATTTCTTATTTACACAATTCCTTTTAAAATACTTACAAGGATAATTTACAAACATATTCTATTAGAACTTGTAACAACATAAAAAGTAGAATATACATGAGTTTCATAATACTATTACAGAGGGAAACGAAATGTGTAACAACCGCCACATAGTGGTTTTCAGCTATCACAATCGGTCTTTTTGTGCCCCAAAATAGGTTTTCACAATCATATTTTTATTTATATGTTATTATTATTATTTATTTATTTATTTATGTTGGGTGTAACAGCTGCCAACAAAAGATGGTTTTCGGCTATTACACATATTGGAAAATTAAGAGACTGGCAGGATAAGGGAGGTATCCCCAACCTTTATAATCTAAAGGTAAGAATCCTTGATAATGTTGATGAATGATTCCTTTGAAGCGGGTTGGTGATATAGCCAAAGGCGGTGCCTGTTACCAAACAGTGGTGTCCTAGCACTATCAATGGTTACTAAATGTACAGTCCCATTGTCAAAGACTTCATCAAATTCATAAGGACCTAGCCACCTGGTGCAGAGATTCCATTTAAAATCATTAAATATTGAATCATATAATAGAGCCCAATCTCCTTTTAGATATTTCTTCTTTTTAATGAACTTGTCATGCCACTTAGCTCTTTGCTATTGGAAAATGTTTGTTTGTTGAATGACAACTAGTCATTTCTCATCCATTTCATTAAGCTAATTCAACCTATTTCTGTGTTGTTGCCAAATCCAAATTCACTCGTAGCACTCTTCTTAATGTCTTAATTTCAAATTCTATAGGAAACAAAGGACTTTTATCATACACTAATTCATACGATGGGAACCATGTAGCATTCCTCCATGTAGTCTTCTATGCCCAGAGCACCTCTCGAAGTTCATCAGTCCAATTTCTTAGACAGCTAGCTACTATCTTGGTAAGAATTCCCTCAATAACCATGTTGGTGCTTTCCACTTGACCATTTTCTTGTATATGATAAGGCAAAGTGATTCTATGGTAGATTTTGCATTTTTCAACCAAGTTCTAAATCAAATGACATGTGAATTGGGGACATCTATCTGTCACTATTTATTTGGGTACTCTAAAGTAGACAAAAATTTCTTCGAATAAGAACTCTGAAACAACCTACTCTGTAGCTCTAGTTAATGCTTTTTCCTCAACCCATTTTGTCACAAAGTCAGTGTAGAGTAGAATGTAGGATTTATGCTGACATGAAAATTTAATTGGTCCTACAAAAACTATAGCTCATTTCTCAAATGGTTCTAAAATTATTTGCGGCTTCAATGACATCTCGTCTGGTTGCAGTGGTTGACCCATTCTCTGGCATCTGCCACATCCCTTCATAAATTTCTTAGCATCCCAAAATATTTTGGTCCAATATTATCCTGTTGAGAGCACCTTGTATCATGTTCTCTTATCTACAAAGTGACCTCTGCAAGGTTCCACATGACAAGCTGGAAGGATATAAAAAATTTCATCCTCCCTTACACATCTTCTGATCTGATGATCTGACCCAGTGTGATAGAGATTTCCCAATATCCATGAGTATCTAGCACTTTGCTGAACGATCCTTCTCTTTTCCCTGTAGGATAGTTGTTGGGGAATTTTTCCTGCAGCAATATAATTAGCTATGTCTGCATACCACAGTGAGTGAACTGAAATAAAAAAAAGATATTCATCTGGAAAATAATCTTCAACAGACATTCTTTCACTACCAACATTCAACCTAGGAAGAAAATCAACTACCACATTATCCTTCTCAGGTATATATACAATAGTTATATATAATTCTTGTAACAACAATAACCACCATGTAATCCTACCATTAGTGACTCAGTTTTTCATAAAGAAATGAATGGTAGAGTGGTCAATGTGTACAAACACTTGATATCCTGTGATGTAGTGCCGAAATTTATTGATGGCATGCACTATTGCAAGGAATTCCTTCTCGGTCACTGTAACTGCATTCAGCTGGAGGCAAGTTTTTACTTATATAATAAATGGCATATGGTTTCTTGTCCTCCAACTGGCCCAAAACATCTCCCACAACAGTATCAGATGCATCCATAGCTATGTGGAATGGAAGATTCTAGGAGTTGTTGATACACAATATTTCAATTTTGCAAATGCATGCTCGCATTTTCCTATCCATAAAAATTCTACATCTTTCATAAGTAAAGAAAATAAAGGCGATGCAATATTGAATTTTTTCTATAAAACTCCTATAGTACCCTGCATGAAGCAAGAAACTACGTACCTCTTTTTATGTCTGGGGACTTGGGATTTTCAAGATTACCTCTATCTTAGGAGGGTCCACTTTAATCCCGTAAGCTAAAATAAGATGTCCCAGTATGATCCCTTCATTCATCATCATGTGATGTTTTTTTTGTACTCAAAACAACATTAGTTTTCACACATTGTTCTAATACGTTTTCCAAATTAACTAATGTTTTTTCAAAGGAATCCCCATAGGGTGTGAAGTCATCCATGAAAATTTGTAGACATTCCTTTAGCAGATCCGAGAAAATTCCCAGTATTTCCCTTTTGAAAGTTGTTGGTGTGTTTCAGAGTCCAAAAGGAAGAACCCCATAAGCGAAAATTCCCCAAGGGTAGGTATAGGTCGTCTTATCTTGGTCTTCTCAGAAAATTTGTATTTGGTTGTACCCACTAAACCCGTCTAAAAATTAGAAAAAAATATTTTCGAATAGGGTATCAAAGACCTTGTCTATAAATGGAAAAGGGAAATGGTCATTTTGAATGGCTTTTTTGAGTTCTCTATAATCTACACAGACCCTCCACTTGCCATTATTTTCGAGGACAATGACAAGCAGAGACACCCACTGACTGTCAAAAATAGGATAAATGAAATTGGCATTCAGGATATTCTGCATTTCTTCTTTTACTACCTCCTTTAATGCAAGGTTCATGCAACGTTGCAGTTGTATCACTAGATTGCAACCATCCTTCAAATATATGCGGTGAGCATAGAGGCTGGGATGGATACCCTTCATGTCTATATAATCTCATGCAAACACCTTTTTGTATTTCTGTAATAGCTATAACAACAATATGTTTTGCTCAGCATTCAAGCTTGAACTGAAATTGAGATATTTGCCTAGTTATATTTCAAGAGTACTGTTGTTAATACTTGGAGCGGCCTTCATCTGCTCAACACTCAAATCTTCTATAGAATCATCCTCCCCCGACTCTTTAATGGAAGTAATAGCCAGTGAGTTACTAATAAAACCACTTATGATATCATCTTCCATTTCATTCTTAAAGTATTGTGCCTTCCCGAGGGTGAGAAGTGGTTGTGAGTGATCTGACTTTCGTTCAAATTCATCCCACAATGGATTTCCCGAATTTGTATCTGGTTTTGATAGGGGATAATGACTAATATTCTTGGTGGCTAGGCCATCAGAAATCATCGTGGACCGAAAATTACATCCTATGAATGCATCTGCAATAGCTAGCCATGGCCTTCATAAAATTAAAGGATGCCCCCAAATGTTTGATTTCATTTGTAAAATAAGGAAGTCAGCAAGATATCGCCAAGAATCTACTAGAATCACTACACTTTCTATCATCCCTTTGGGTTTGACACAGGACCTATCTACTAGTTCCAGTGCTGTAGGTGTGTGTCTTAGTCCATGTAATCCTAATGGATGAAGCGTTCTTTCCACATTACATTAATGGTTGCCCCTAAATCAATTAATGTATTGATAATGGGATTTCCATTGATGTAAACAGTGGTAGTAGGATTCCCTAGATCATTGTGCTTGGTTAAAAGGGGCTAATTAATCATTAACTCAGACATCTTTCCCATCACATGAATAGTAGTAGGGTCCTTAGGATTCCTTCCAGGATTTTTAACACACAAATACCTCATGGTTTTTTCATAGACATGCACATCTCTCATAGCCTGTAGTATAGGAATCCGTATGTGTAAGTTTTTCAAATCCTTGAGAAAATCTGGTTCTAGGTGTGAAGTCATACCAGTTTCTACTAGCCTTCAAGCATATGGAGGGTCTATAGTTGTTATAGTCAAATCAACTGTTACAGGTGTATCAACTTTACTCGAAATGGTTGTTACATGCATGACAATCCCCTTTGAATCAGGTGTTACAGATGGGACAATAACTTCAAAATCTGTAGAACCCCCTTCGGTGAATCACATTCTTCTCCAATTATAACAAGGGAGAGTTTCGGGTGAACTACTTTCCCCATCTGAAAATGGATTCCATTGTACCCAAAAAGAGTAATACAATAAGTTTGAAAGGTGGCCGAAGGTTTAATGTTTTGGGCTACCTTATTGTTTGGGTTAGTGTTAGGTTTCAAAGGTAATTGGGATCGTATAGAAGGTCTAGTAAGAATGTTTTGAGGAGGTGGTAGCTGCAACAATTGTTGTACTGGTATTGAAGGAGGAACTAGTCCTAGGGAATTTACTCTCTGATTCTAAGTCCAAGGATATGGTTGTGATGGAAGCCATTAGAAAGGTGATGAGGGAGACCACTGATTCCAAGGTGTTGGCTTGTTGGTGCATGATCTAGGTTTAGAAGTGTTTTAGCTGAACAAATCCCGCACTACCATCCCTTTTGGCAACAATCTGCAGAGCGTGAACTGAAGTCTCACTCGAGGTAGTATGGGAGGGTGCTAGAACTAGGCTTCTGCACCCTTGGGATGTCTTGATGTGGTCTAGAGGGGTCGTGAACCGTTATGTGGTCTCGCACCACTTGGTGCTGCTGTCAAGCTTCTGTGCAGATCCGCACAGATGTGCTTTCTTGTTAGTGAATTTATTATAGATCTGACCTTATTCTTATCGTCATTAAGCAAAGATTTAACAATAAAACCCAGTGCATGCAATCATAATTCTTAAAACAGTCATAGATTTGTAAAGCCAATGCATACACCAGAATGTAAACAGATCCACAATATTTCAGAGTCAACACAGTAATTGAGAACCAACTTATCTTTATTAATATCTTTCATTCAGTACAATCCACTTCCTGCCCTACGCACATAGTTGTAGGGGTCCATGCACACAGTTGTAGACTATATCAGGCCTCCACGCACACAGCTATGGAGCCTCTATCCAACCACTATCACCCTCGACCCAGACTTACAAACTCTAAGAGAATATTGTATTCACAAACCCATTACATTCAAGATCCAAACCAAAAAATAAAAACTGACTTCTAACCATAGAGCCTTGTTCTATTTATACATTTCCATGGATTGTGGATGATGGGTAGGCCGACTCACTTTCTATTTTCTTAAATTATTTTTGGGCAGACAAACCTTTGACTTGACTCATTAAAATTCACGCTCCATGCACCTCGCGGAGCTTTTACCATACTTTTACCCAAAATAGCAGGTTTTGAGCCCCAAAACCTAACCAATAGGCCCCCAACACAATCATCGTGACTCATCCTGAGTAGCTCGGATGATGCGGCAATCTTCACGCAAAGGTCATTCAGCAACTTCTGTGCTTTGCTTAAACTTGCAACAAAATCTTCCACCATCTGCTATACCTATTCTATGCAGGCCACTGATGCATCAGTATTAGTTTCAGTTGGTTGTCTAGGTGCATATGATGCTGGCATGTGTTCCACCTTTCGCTCGATGGTGGTGGAAATTGCGAATGCCTCATCAAGCCAAGGTTGGAGACGTTCTTTAATAACTGCTTCCTTTTACCGAGTGGTGTCAGCTTGTATCTTAAGATCCTGGGCCTCCCTCATCTTAGCCAAGAGTTCCGTAATAGCAACCATCTATGTGGTCCCTCTGACATTATCATAGGCTTGTTGTAGCTCTCTTGCCTTTGTTTCCAACTGTTGTAAGGTTGGTATTCCTACAGTGAAGTGAGCATAATAAGTGATTGACCCAACAAGTCGGCACACTCCTGCATGGCACTTGTTATCATTTCTTGCTTGGATTGAATGAGGCCTCTCCACTTCTCTGTGACCGCCGGTGGTGTAGAGGGTTGTGATTTTAGTTTCAGTTCTGCAATCTGCAAGTTGAGGGCCAAATAGATCCTCGTGACTTCTTCTTTTGCTTCATGGAACCCACTAGCCAACTTGTGGATTCGTATGCTGACAGGTAACTTAGCCGCAATCTCTAGTTCAGGGGCATGACAACATGCTTCCCCTACAATATGCGCCAACCGTCGATTTTGTGCTACTGCTTCGTCACGTTTGAGGCTCAACTATTCTATATTAATTCGCTGCTCACTAAGGACCTGTACCACATGTCTGTCCCTAGCATGGAGTTCCATTGTTGCGCCATCCTAGAGCTGGTATAAGCTTTCGCGAGGGAGGGAAGCCAAATTTAGTCCAAGCCCTGTAAGCTGTACCACCATAGCTTTGTCTACCACATTTTTGGTTGTCAATGCTCTTGTCGGGAGTGCAATAATATTAGCCATTTTGGCCTGTAGTAGTTGCTTCGTCACTGACATACCCATAGCTCCTCGGGTAGTGACAGTTCCCGGTTACGAGGCCCATGCCCCAAGTTCCTGCAGTTGCGCATGGAGCACTCACAACACAGTCTATTGTTCTGACATGGCCTCGTTGATCACCTCCTAGGTGACTTTGCGAACTGTATCCCCTATGTCACCGAGGTGACCTTCGGTCAATGTGATAAGTTCCCCATCCCATTTGGATGCCTTGGCCTTCTTCCGTGGCTTTGTCCGTTCCGTCGGCTGTGATCGTTTTAACGGTGAACCCATAGTGGTCGGCACCATTACTTTCGTCCTTGTATCCGTGGCCAGCTCTGTGGTCACATTCGGACCACTTTCTTCCTTTGTCGTCGCAGCCCCTCCTGTTGTCACCTTACCTGTAGAAGCCTGTGCTTCTTCCCGGGCTGCCCGTACTTCCGCAGTGTGTTGTTCGTTTTGCTTTTGTTGTGCTACGCACTTGGCTTCAGCCTTTTGTTTTTGGATAGTGGTCTCATCGCCCCCCACCGCATCTCGTTTGTGCCACTCCGGTGGCCAGGTATCCAATACCACAAAAATAGCATCGTCAATGGAAATGAAGGGAAGTGTGGTCCACGTCTATTCTGGATCCTTGCATGCTCGGATGTATACATGGTGCATATCTATCTTAAAATCGGCTACATTCTTTATACTATGACATATTTTAGTGGATAGATAGGGTTGTTGGTTGATCCACTGTCGGATGTTTGCTTGCATTAGTATCCAGAAAACCTTGACGTCCTAGATTCTTGTGGCGTCCTTCGTCACCCAGAGCAACACGTATTTGGCGGCTTCTGGCTAATCTTGGCCCAGGGAAGGAAACTAACTATCTTCAGGTAATTCAGTTGTAACCAACAGGATGGATAACAACAACCATGCATAGTGGAAGGTCTTACCCTCCTCTTGGATCTCCCTACAGTTGATCAGGAATTCATCACAGAGGAACTGCACCCAATTTAACCATTCCCGTTCTGCACATTGCTCAGCTAGCGTGACGACTATTGTTGGGACCTCGTTGCTGCAGCATTTCTGTATCACTTTTCCTGCCAACAACTAGGTAGCAATGCAAAACCCTTTGTCTGGAATACTATCAATGGCATACCCTCGCTACTTTTTCTCCAATTTGTATTTCTTTTTCAAGGTTTCTCTCATTGTCACATCGCCACTCATATCAACTACTTCCATGGGGTCCCTTCCTTCACAAGTAAGTTGCGAGATCTTTTGAATGAGTTCCGCCGTGATGGGGATGAGTTTATCTAGCCATAAGTATCCATTGTGTACCAGATAGAGCAGTTGTTTGATGACCAATATTGTAATGGGGGGCCAGTGAAAATATGGAATCGACAGGAGACGGAGTAACCCACCTTTATCCACCTTTCACAGCCACTCCTGTGGTTGAAGTGTCGTAACAGCCCCGTCCGCGCTTTGCTCCATCAGTTCACTAGTTTCCAAATTGGGAAAATTCTTAGTATCGACAGGTCCCAGTCTTCAAATTTCATAGTAGGGATTCAGCCGGTCACCGTTCCTTCGAGTGGAACCCCTTTAGGGAGAGACGGGGTGATGAGTATGTTATCAACAACATCTAGATCGTTAGGTACCTTGGCCTTCCCTTTCCTTGGAGGAACATACTTGGGTCATCTTACTGGCTAGGGATCTTCTTCCATCTCTTCGTCTAGTTCTATTTCTTCAATATAGGTCAAAGGATCCTCGAACTCTTCATCACTCTCAATTGTAATGGTTTTACCTTTTTCCTCCATTGAAAATTTTCCAAATTGCAGATTTCGCAAAGACATCTGGACCGGTATTGCTACCTAGGGTTTATTCTTAGTGCACGGCGTCCTGGGTGACATAGAGATTTCGGCTGTATCTTCCTTGGGTGTAGAGATCGACCTAAGTAGGGACTCTTGTATGGCCTTTGCTAGGGCTTTAAACCATGGACTTCCTCTTAGGACTACTTCATTCATCATGTGTCGCTCTATTTGAACCCTAAACAATTTACTATGCATGGGCCCAAATGGTGTGGGGTAACAAGCCACCTGTGCTTTATATACCCTTTTGACTTCAAATTTGGCCGTGCTCCTCGTTCATGGCTTATTAATTTAATTTTGGTGGCAAATCCATTTAGCCTTGTGTCTTAATGGCTTTCCGCCAACTCCTCAATGTCTTAAATGGGACATCTTGTCATGAATAGTAGCTTCAATGATCACGTTCCATGGTTTCCACGCAGCAGCGCAGTCCCTGGTATGCAAATGCGTCTTATGCTTTTCATTGGCCTGACGTGACATAGACTGAACCGTGCACCCTTTCTGCATATTTTTTTATAGTCCCACGCCCTCTTTCAACTTCGTGGAGCTCTGAGACTGGGCTTCCTACAGATAGTCAGGTGGTCACACCCCTCGTGCAAGCATTCCTCTTCCCTACTAGCCCTGGCTACGGGAACCCTTCGCGTACCTTTGAATCAGGTAGTGCATTGCAGTCTGCACTCCCTTGTTCATTAGGGTGCTGTCACAACCATGATAGTAGGGTCCCAGCTCATTCTAGTATCGTAGGAAGGCTGGCCAGGTCTGGTCCCCTCATTCGCACATTTGCGTGGCCCATTTGTGTGACTCCTATTTCTATTTTGTCAATTTCTTCGTCTAGCCTCATGCTTCTCCTCCTTAGCCTCGCCCCCACTTCCTTGAGTGTGTGAAGTCTTATGCTACCGTGCCAAATGGCTTCCTGCAACTGCCAGATCCCTCTGTCCAGGTCTCCTCATTCAGGTCGGACTACCTGGGTAGTGGTCCAGGAAACTTTCTTCACTTCCGTGGTTTCATCGTGCTCGACTGTGGATAGAGTTCTCTTCGCACACCCTGCTCTGTGTATGGTCTCCTTGGCGCAACGAACCCTTGTTACTCATAAATTTAGTTGGGTTGATGGTTCCACAACATATAGTTGTGCCCTCTGTTATACATGGGTGCCTAAATTGCTGTGTCGTGGCTGCCCTGGTTGCGTTCACCGCGGAAGTCCTTCAACCCGTACCCGTAACCAACTTCTACCTTCACACTCATTCCACCTCATCTTCCTATCTGCATGCCATACTATTGCGTGCAGCGCTTCTTCTGTTGCACCATGCTCCTTTTGCTCTACGATTGAAGTTCTGCCAAGGGTGACGAACTCCCCATCATTTGTTGCACCATCGTCCACTGGTCATTGCCTTACTTCGTTGGTCACGCGTCGCAGTGATCTAATAATCATATTATAGTTGAGTGTTGTGACTTTATGCAATCGGTTCTGCCATCGTTCAATATCCTCATATGAATCTCATGTGCAGGAACTATCATGCTCCCATGAGAGTCTTCTGTCCACTAAGGGATTCACCCGATCCTAGTCTTGCGCTGTTATTTGGTAGATGAAGTCTAGTTCATTGTCACTGTCCTCATCGTGCACCGGTTTGGTGTAGTGGGCTCCTTCAGTGAGGTCCAGCGGAACTATTACATAGAGTGACTTTTTCTCAAATGTCATTTTTCGTCTTTTTAAGTTGATGGCCCCATTCATGTCCATGGCCCAATCTATTCCTAGAAATGCAGGGTAAGGATTATTGTCTTCAACAATTTCTATTACCCCAAAGTTTTTCTGCATACTTATGCCTTCAATGTCCACTATCACCCCTTGCAATATTCCCATTGGTAAGATCTTTTGCTGGTTCGCCATCTATAGTTGAATAGGAGACCATTATAGTGTGGGTCTACCCATGCGTTCCCATGTTTGCTTAGGCAACACATTCGCATCCAACCCCAAATTTAGAATGACCTGATCCATGTCATACTCATTGATTTGCGTTGTCATTTGCATCTCCCGCCTAGTGTGCAGAGCATGTTTTCCCAATTTCCAGACTACACACGACTCTCCTGATCCTGTGCACCTAGTGATCAGCTCTTGCAGTCCTTTAATTGTTGTATTGTCATGTAGCAACTTCATACAAGTCTCTAAAATGGTAGTAAGCATAGAGGGATCCATTCTCGGCTCAATTAGATCCCTACTATCTGGAGTAGAGACTTCCGTGAAGCTCTTCTAAGCTTCCTTAGACGTCCCTTTTACCGGTTCCATCTCAAAGTTAGGTTCCCTTGTAGGGGCATCATGACCCCTCCCATCTTCTCCAGGCTATTTCCTCGCATCTCCCCCTATAGTTGCACCGCTCCTCAGTACCATGTTTACACTAGGGTCCTCTTCGCATGGTTCCGACCTCATCATTTTGATATTTTGAGTTGGAGTAGGCTATAGTACCCCCTTTTCGTGGATCTGGGCAATTAGTGTTGGACAATCTACCATTTCATGGTCAAATTACTCGCAATATGGACAAGGTATTCTCGTTGGGTTAGTACAGTCGTGAGCGTAGTGCCTCAGCCCTCCACAAATATAACAGATCAGTTGTCCACGCCCTCGCCCAGACCCCATTCCTCCTCTTCCTCGTCTGTGTCCTTGGAATCCCCCACGTGGCCCTACGGCTAGGTCGAAACGTCGCACCTCAATCTCCATTCGATAGGCTAGGGTCCTCTCCATCATTAACTTGTAGCTTCGACACATTCACTTGTCGTGACCCACTGATCTACAAAAGTTGCAATACAGCTCCTGTGGAGTCTGGGTATACTTTTGTAGCAAGTGACAGTTGTCTGTTGCGTGCTTTCCTCCTACTTGACAAATCGCACACCAGAGTGCAGGCGCCGCACTTGGTCCTGCTTGTACCTCCAGACTTAATGGCATCGGCCCCCTCTTCCCAGATAGTTCGCGAATACTGGGCAGTTGTCCTTGTCGTGACCTTGACCTTTGCATTTGAGACATCCCACTTCTTTACACACCTATTATCAGGGTGCCCTTTCTTGCTTCAAACTTTGCATTTCTAAGCATAGGTTTTGTAGTTGTGCATGGATTTGCTGAAATCCGAACCTCAGATCCTGTATTGGAGTTTCAAGCAGCCTCATTGCTGTCTCTAATGCTTCTGCTTGGGTTGAGATCTTTTGCTGTGATAGTGCCGCCCTCAGATGTGGTGTTAAAGATGCCACAAACCACGTGCATTGCTGCGCATTTGTTAGTGTCATGTTAGCTTCGTAGATTGTACTCTTCAATCTCTGATCCAAATCCCATGGGGTTTCACCAGGTAGCATCGTGATCTCCTTGAAACCGATGATCGATTGTGTCTACGATTTTGGTCGACTAAATTCTTTGTTCAATGCATCCTGGATCGTTGCTATTCCTACATTCGGGTGATCACTAGAGTACTTTATATACCACGTCAACGCGTGGTCCTGCAACGTGCTAACCAGAGTAGCCTTTCTTTACATTATCATCAGTTACGCCTTGGGCTTCCCATACAGTCTTCACCATGAACCAGAACTGATCTGGTTCCTCATTTCCTATGCCTCTAAAAACCGACAAATTGATTTCACTCACCATTCCAACCATTTGTGATGGTGGTGGTGGGGTTGGGGTAGGTGAAGAGGGTTTTGATGTAGGTGAAGTAGGTGATGGTGTGGACGATGATGGTATTAGTGGAATGCGCTACTTTATCAATTAGATTGTGCTTCTCGGAGAGAACCCTACGAACCCCTCCTCACTTTCTCATGAAAGTGAAATCAGAGGACTGCTTTCTAATCCTTTGGTCCCTTGGTAGCCTCTTCTGCTCCTTGTTACCGTAGACATCAATGAATGCACATAACCTTGTTTTCACATAACAACATTTTAATCCAAGTATTCAGTGATTTGATGTACTTACCTCGCGGTCCTTGGAGGAAGTGCCTTTTTGCTTCGTTGTAGCTCATAGTTGCGTCTATCACGAATTCGGTGATAAGCCCTCCTATTATTTGATCCAACAAGTGATGTACTACATATGCAATTTTATCTTCAGATGCTTCCAACCTATGCACCAATTCTGGCATCCACACGATGGGCTGATCCAGTCTGCACCTTCCCTAACTATTATAGACATATTTTGGCACCTCAACCCAAAATTATATGTCGATAATTTAGGGCTCATCAAACCCTAAAAGAGTTGTTTTGTACCCTAAAATATCTTATTCATATGATTACATCATTCCCCAAAGTTCCACCTAAGAAACCATCTAGAAATGCCCTAAACTGAACCATACTAAGTGCTACACTGGCCAGGTGCGATGCATACTGAGTGGTACACTGCTCAGGTGCAATGCATACTGATTAGGCCTTCTGTAGGGTGCGATGGGCGAGGATGGACAAATGTTCGAGACAGTTTGCTAAGTGGTTTCTCATGGAATCTTCTAGAAACTTCTCCTATGACACTTGCCTCTCTAAATTCGCCCAAGGATGGGTAAGGGATCTAAACTTTAGTTATCTCATCCCTTGTGGAACCAATTGTAACAAGTGGAATGACACTAATCAAAACCCCAGAGATGACTCACACCCTTGCACACATCTATAAATGGATCCCTCATCTAAGAGATCCAGGAGGTTGGAATATTGTGAATTGCAGGGAAGTGCTGATATTTTGTAATTAAGGAAAGAGCATTGTGTTGTTGGTGTGATCTTGCTATTTCATGAGGTGAAAAGGGATTTAATCTGGGAGGATGATGCTGGATCAGACAACTGGGTTGTAATTCTCCCTTCTACTTAATAAAGTTCTTCAAGTTTTCTTCCATATGATTGTGCAATTGTGAATGTTATCATTTATGAATGCTATTGTATGTTCATTATATATCTGATTCTGTAATGTTTATGATATAATAGATCAAGATGCTTTGATGGTTCTTTGCTACTGTGTTTCTACAAGTACTCTCCAGTCGGGATAAGTACGGGGAGGAGTTACAAGCTCTTTCAAGGGGGAGAGAGATTGAGCAAGGGATTAAGCGGAAGTTCCAAGTTGGTTCCATTGTTTTTCTATTATCTATTATACATAGAAGAAATCGTGAATTGCTTTAAACTATTGTTTCTAGGGTAGCTTCCAAACCTAGAGGGCTAGTCATTCGAAAATACACTAGTTTTCCCAGAAACATTGACTATCAACTAGCCTCACAATCCACTCATATAGTTCTATCAAGAAGGACGCGAAAAATATCTCGTGGATTTCTATTTTCTTGTACCACGAACTCGTGAAGCTTCTGATCTAACCAATCCTCAAGTTCTTTCTTTGTAGGGTTCTAGTTTTCCGACATCAGACATCCCTTGGGTAGATCTCGGTCCTAGAAACAGAACCATTTGTTGGCTTGATGGGGCCTAACCCAGGTTTAGAAGTGTTTTAGCCGAACAAATCCCTCACTACCAGCCCGTTTCGCAGCAATCCATGGAGCGCGGAATAAAGTATCACCCGAGGTAGTATGGGAGGGTGTTGGAACCAGGTTTCCACACCCTTGGGATGTCTGGATGTGGTCAGGAGGGGTCGTGAACCGTTCTATGGTCTCGCACCACTCAGTGCTACTATCAGGCTTCTGCGTAGATCTGCACAGATGTACTTTCTTGCTAAAGCATTTATTACAGATCTGACCTTATTCTTATAATCATTAACCAAACATTTAACAATAAAACCCAATGCCTGCAATCATAATTCTTAAAACAGTCATAGATTTATAAAGCCGATGCATACACCAGAATGTAAACAGATCCATAATATTTCAGAATCAACATAGTAATTCAGAACAACTTATATTTATTAATATCTTTGATTCAGTACAATCCACTTCCTGCCCTACGCACACAGCTGAAGGGGTCCACACACACAGCTATGGACTCTATCAGGCCTTCGCGGACACAGCTGTGGAGCCTCTATCCAACCAGTATCACCTTTGACCCGGACTTACAGACACTGAGAGAATATTCTCTTCACAAACCCATTACATTCAAGATCCAAACCAAAAACTAAAAAATGACTTCTAACCATAGAGCCTTGCTCTATTTATAAATCTCCATGGTTCGCAGACCACGGGCAGGCCAACTCACTTTCTATTTCCTTATATTATTTTTGGGTAGACAACCTTTTGACTTGATTCATTAAAATTCATGCTCCACACGGCTTGCGGAGCTTTTACCATAATTTAACCCAAAATTGTGGGCTTTGAGCCCCAAAACCGTTACGTAGGGCCTCCGCTACCCAACACAAGGTGAAGGATATTGTGCTAGAGGAGGGGTAGAGTACGACCATGGAAATTATTGAACATTATGTGTACTATTCCATGGATTGAAAGAAGAGAAGTCTTGAGGCATACCTGGGGGTCATAATTGCCATGGTTTCCTAGATTCAATGAAATAGGAAGACTAAACCTCCTCGCTTGATTCCTTAAGCACAAATTTCAATATGGGAAGCTCTGGGCAATGACCTGTGGAATGATCTAGATTACAGATGTTGCACAGGGTGATATTGATTACCCTACATTCCTTCCAGGAATGCTTGTCCTTACATACTTGGTAGAACATGGCTAAAGCTACATAAACCTCATTATGTTCTCTCTTCACTTATGTTGTCGTTATTTGAGTAGCCAAGGTACTGAAAAGATCGATTTAAGATTCTTGAACAAGTTTCTGATTTCTGCCCTCATCACACCACCATTTCCAAATTTATGTATCTGGGTAGAGGCATCTCATACCATGCTTCTCCCCTTTGATGATCCTTTAGAGCATGTCAAACAAAGATTTACTATCTCAGGAGATGGTTCCTGAGATATGTTCCCTTTCCCTAGTAGATTTATGGTATCGATGCAGTCATCTCTCATACCCCTCATGAATATGGTATTCAAGATTCCTTGATCTAATTCATTGTGTTTAGATCTCTATAAATTGTAATGGAATCGCTCCACATAATCCTCCAAGATTTCTTCCTCTTTTTGTGTCATCTTGAATATTTCTTCCCTCAAATCCCTGGTTCTGCAATAATCTTGATACTTAGATAGAAATGTTTCTTTCATGTTTCTCCACGTCTGAATTGTAGCAGAGCCTAATCCCATGAACCATCTCCATGCTACTCCTTTGAGAGTAGTAGGGAATAATTTTAGCTTTTGAGAATCTAAAACATAATCATAGCTCCTGCACAAGACATCAAATTCAAACAAGAAGGTGCCAGCATCTTCTAGAGTCATCCCTTGAAAGGATGGCAGAAATGAGAAAGGAATTTTTTTCATGGATGCCTTGCCTTTGATATCCCCTATTGGAAATTCAAAGGTGGTGATGGTGGCATATTTTTTATCGTTGTTTTCATTGTTATCCCCCATTGTTGATCCTCCTGATCCTTGCTATGGCAGGTCTTCTTCAGAACGTCTTGGTGATTGTCTTGTGGTTGAATATTTGTTAATTGATAGCTTAGGCTGCTTCAGGGCTGGCTGTTTCAGTGCTCTGCCTAAATAAGGATATTGTTAAGTCAATCAATACTTTTTCAACCTAGGCTCGTAGTTTTCCCCACCGGTTTCCCTTTGACCCTTAGTCCTAAAGTCTTGATCACTAGCCTTCCACTGCTACTCTTGATTTGGATACTTCGTTTTGGGAGTGGTTGCACTATTTTTAGGATGATACGATCTAGAGACAGAGGAACCGGATGTTTTTGTTCTCATTATGGGAGTAACAACTCTTTGTGGCAATGTTTTCTTTATGTCCCTTTGAGAATTGGACTATTCTTTTTTCTGCTTTTGAGATCAGCTCATGAATAAATGTTTTCCTCCCAAGATCTGCACTCTTCTTATTTCTTTTATGACCCATTTTTCTTGTGATTTATTAGAGTGACTGTATTTTGAGATTTCTAATATTCCTACAACTTACACATGGACCCTATGCATATTTATTCAAGCCCTAAGTGTCCCAGCTTATACAATGGTGAGCCCACTCAAGTATATTAGAGTGATGCACAAGTTCTTACCTATCGTCTTACCACCCAACACCTGTAAATCTAAGAACACATCTAAAGAATCAAAGAATTCACACAACCTAAGTGTCCTAGTGACCACAGGAGTGAGCCCGTCCAAGTATACTAGAGCGATGCACAAGCTCTTACCTCTCGTCTTACTGCCCAGCACCAGTGCACTAGAAACACTTTGTTAACAAAACACACTTGGATGACTGCATCATCAACTACCTTCCCCAGAAATGACACCAAAATGTTGAGTCGATTTAATCATTGTGAATATGACTGAATCGCAAACATTAATTTTCAACCTAGGGTACGTTTGTTTATTTCAAAGGAGTATGCATTGTCTATGCCGATACACTTCAGCCAAGAGTAAAATTAAAAGGAAAAACAAATGTCGCTAAATTTAATTGCGGAAAGTAACACTCATGTAGAAACCAAAAATATTCTACAGAGATGAATCCACACTTCATTCTACCAGAGAAAAGGGGCAAAACACACCACACTAGTAACTAAGTGGACTGACCGAAATATTATGTTCAAATCAATCCTATGTGACAACATATTATAAATCTGGAAACATAAATAAACCCATTCTGCAAATTAAACAGTGATAGAAATAATTCCACAGTTACAAAAAGGAACAATAATTGATATACAACTATGTTGTTGTTGCTACTGCAATCCATGCTAAAGAGGAGGGCCCTTCCTCCCTAGCAGGGCGCAAGGATGAAATACGAATTAATAAAACTCCAACAACACAGTTGTGAAAGCATTAGCAACACTACTCTTTATTTTAAGAATTGATCATGAATTATAAGAGGAAAACAAGGATAGTTGTCTTCATTTACATGGAACTGAGTTCCCTTTCTAAGATTGACATGTCCAAAATAATAAACCAATTAGTCATGAGAATCTAACGATTCTAGTGCTGATCAATATCGAGAGAAAATAGAAATTGTCACAACAAGTTCTAAACATAAGGCTTATTGTTGTTACATCATTTCTCAAAATCACAATTGTCTTGATTCCATAGCCTCCCATAAATAATGCAATCTTCG
>APFE030130591.1:0-11424 GCA_000404065.3 Pinus taeda
GAGAAGGTAAGTGGAGAATTTAAATAATGGAAATCATGAATTTTATATTAGACCTATATTTCTCAATATTTTTAGATAATGTAAACATTAACAAAATTTGTAGGATAAGATTTAAGTGGGGCATTACAGTGCCCATGTTCATGACATTTACAACTTATGAATGGGACATGTTCATAGTCCACCGCCTGCACCCATTCTTCATCATATACTTCTAGAATGATTTTGTCCGAAAGTGCTCTTGATAGGTCCATTTCTACACATATGTTGGTGAAGGAGGTTTATTTACCTCGCAGAGTTGCATCTGATATTTTTAAAAATTAGCTAATTTATTGCCTATGGCTTTTAAGAATTTTGGCAGCCAATAATCTAAAGGTAGAGAGTAGAGTCTTATCCATACTGGTACCGATGTGAATTTTTCTTGTTCTGGGACAAAATTCATCACCCATGGTCGCATGTAGAGGCCTGCAGCAACATAGAAATATGGTCCTACATCGAACACGCTATCTTTATCCTCTAGGTTTGTGAACACCACTGTGAAGAATCCCTTTGACCCAAGATGAAGGTTTAGATCTCCCTTTCGTTTCCAGTGGTTTCTTATCCATGAGTGCAAAGCCTTCTCTGTTGGCCAAATTCCCATAAATTTGCATATAACCACGTATGCCGCCATGTGATCCCTGTGCACCTGTAGCACTAGATCATTTAAAAAAATAAGGGGTTTACTGGTTGACCTGGGTTTATAGAGTCCTGTCATAGTCTTGTTCTCAGTTCTATGACTGTTGTCTCCTGTTCTTTTCTCTCTTTTGACTTCCTTGTGATTCTCTTCCTGTTCTTGAGATTTGATGTTTTCTAGCTCTTTTGTGCTTATCTTCTCCGTCTTTGCCTCCATTGGTTTCTTGAATCGGTTTGAACCAGCCTCCTTGCTTCTGTTCACAACTACATGATTGTAGGAGGGAGTGGAGCTCCCCCCTCCTTGCCCGTGCATGGTTACCAGCTTGCACCTGTCACTCCCTGTTCAAAACCCTTGTTCCGCTCGCCTTCCGTGGTTCCCTTCATTTATCTTAAAGATATAATAATAATAAAAAAAAGATGTTTAACTATCAATTTAACAACTAGATTATAGTTATCATAGTTATAAATCATTAAGAAAATTAAATATTTAAATAAATAAAATTTATCATTAGCCCTTTTTAAATATTTTCCAAATACTAAGGGTTTGTCTATGATTTTTTACTTAATATTAAATTGGTTGAATTTGGCACATTCACTTTGAATAAAACTAGGAATAAAGTTGGAGTGGAATAAGTAACCTTTAACAAATTCACACATTAACTTTTTCATAGTAACTGAGATCAATCTTAACTAGGAATAAAGTGGAGTATAATAAATAACCTTTAACAAAATTCACACATTAACTTTTTGCATGGTAACTGAGACCAACCTTGCGTGTTTGGTTGAAGGAAAGAAGGTAAAACAACGTTAACAAAATAATTGAAACAAAGGAGAAATTGAAGAATAACATTCCAATAAATGTCTAGCCATCTCTCATTTTGTTTGCACTTAAAACATCAAAGTGAGAACTTGTTAATACATTGGTAGAATTAGTTTGGATCCCATTCCCCAACCCATGCACCATAGAATTTGAATAACCTAAAATGAAATGAAGAGCTCTCGTAGAATTAGTGTGGATCTCATTCCCCAATCTGTGCACCATAAAATTTGAATAACCTAAAATGAAATGAAGAGCTCTAGTGCATTGCATTGGATTTGCTCATAGCTATCAAATCCTTGGTCTATGATAATTGATACGCTCAGACATTACTAATAGACACACGAAATAAGAAAAAAAAAGATAAACTTATTAAATTCAAGAAAATCAATTTCTTGTAACAAGAACAATTTCTTGAATTCTTGATATATCTTGCAAGTGAGAATTATAAAAACTATACCTAAATAAAATAAATTCAAGGGAGTTAGGAAAAAATGTAAAAAATAAATAAAACTAAAAACAAAAATACTATTAGCTAGTAGAAAAATAAAAGTTAACAAAACACACTAATAATAAGAGCTCAACCAATCACTTTACAAATAAATAAATTTAAATAAAATAAAAAATAACAAAAATTGAATTCCCATTTTAAACTATGGATAAACTATAAAAGGAAAAACAAATTAATATACTATAAAAACAAAAATGCTAATACTATATGTGGTGGATATAATAAATACTCAACCTTCAAAAAAAATCCATACTCAAAACATAACTATATGCAAAGGTTATGAAAGTATCCCATCAATCTTATTTGTCATTCAGATCTTCATGTACGAACGAAATAAAATTAAGCCTTTCACGCACAAAACGAAGAGGGAAGTCCGTAGTCACTCGTTTGAAGCCGGAACGGGAACACCTAGGAGATTACGAAACAATTGTGATGTACCGAACGACGACCCATCTGTTCTAACAACTCCAGGGGACCTGTGCCATATTATGTGCTATATTGTATTCTTGGGGAATCATTAGTCGTCAGTCAATCTTGATAATCAGTCACACAAAGCTCTGGATTCAATCTTGATAGTCGTTAGTCAATCCTAAGCGTGGATATTTCGAAGTTTACGACGACCGATCTGTTCTAACAAGTCCAGCCATATTGTGTTTCTTCGGCGATCATTAAATGAAAATTTAGGGGACACGTGCTATATTGTATTCTCGGTGAATCATAAAGAAATATTTTTTTGCTTTTGTAAGTGCAGGAGCTACGGGTGCGACGTTTGTGATCCAGAACCAGTGTTCATACACGGTATGGGCCGCAGGAATTCCCGTAGGTGGCGGTCAAGCGTTGGGGCAGGGTCAATCATGGAGTGTTAACGTGCCCGCAGGAACAAGCTCAGGTAGATTTTGGGGACGTACTGGATGCTCCTTCGATGCCTCTGGTAAAGGAAGCTGCAGCACTGGTGACTGTGGTGGCGTGCTCAGTTGTACGCTCTCGGGACAGTCTCCTACAACGCTGGTTGAATATACTCTGAATGGGGGCAACAATCAAGATTTCTATGACCTCTCTGTAATTGATGGCTTCAATGTCCCTCTCTCCTTAACACCCTCCGACGGTAGCTGCAAAGCACTGACTTGCAAAATGGACCAGTGCCCAGATGCCTACCTATATCCCACGGATGACACTAAAACCCACGCTTGCGCTTCTGGTGCTAATTACAACATTATATTCTGCCCCTGATTAGAAGTTTATCATACTGAATTCTCTGTTCGTTACATAAAATACATCGCTGGTAAACCGATTTCTATGTAGTACCATAGCTATAATAAGAGTATTACAATCATGTTGATTGTATTTTCATATTTATAATAAGAATACCATTGCGTGCATGGTTGCAAGAAATTCTATCGTGTAAAAGACAAAGGTGTTTTACCTCTACTTTGCAAATGAGTAATGTTATTTTGGATAACTTAAGGGGTATATGCATCAATTTGGATATCTTTTAAGGGATCTTAAATGATTTAATAGATAATTAAAGATGATTTTATAAATGTTAAAATAAATAATTAGAGATAATTTTATAAATATTAAACTCTAAAGTAAGGAAATGACTATATAAATTATGCAAACATTTATTCAAAACTCAAACATGCGAAGAGCTTGCGTAAGTTTCCAATCAAACATATTTGTCATTCAGATTTTCATGTACGAACCACGAAGAGGGAAGTCTGTGACCACTAGTTTCAAGACGGACCGGGAACACCTAGAAGATTAAGAGTTGCGGAAATTGGGAAGTAATTTTAATGTGCCAAAAGACGATCCCGTCTCTTCCAACCAGTCCACGAGACCTGTGTCGTATTATATTCTTCAATTCTTGGTCAATTATTAAATCAAAATTTAGGGGACCTGTGCTATATTGTATTTTTGGAGACCTGTGCCATATTTAATTATTAAACCCCGTTCCTTCTTTGCTGTATTGTATTTTGGAGACCTTTGCCATATTGTAATCCTTAAACGCCATATCTTCTGTGCTATATTGTATTCTTCGAGACCTGTGCCAAATTGTATTCTTGGTCAATCATTAAACGAAAAATTTGGGGACCTGTGCTATATTGTATACTTGGTCAATCGATAAACTACATGTCTTCTAACCGTTCCAGGAGACCTGTGTTATAGTGTATTGTTGGTCAATTAATAAACTACATGTCTTCTAACCATTCCAGGAGAACTGTGTGTTATTATATTGGGTTCTACATATTTCCCAATTCACAGTTAGATTGAAACAAATATATTATTTAGGGATGGGCATATGCAGCGAGAGAGTATTGATGAGCTTATTAGCCTTCAAATATTAGTTACCATTATATTCTTCATCCATAATTACATGAAAATTTGGTCTACCCGTGCTATATTGTATTTTTGGTCAATTATTAAATGAAAATTTAGATCTCATTTCATCTTGATAGTCATTACTCCGATAGGAGTCCCTCTTATTGGTATTGGGCATTTTAATCATTTTGCTAATTAATCCCTTTGATCTGATGGTCTAAACTAAAAGATGTCTGGTAGTCCCCACTCGATCAATGACTGAAATTAAAAGCCATAACTTCTTTGCATATCTAAATCGGGTGTTTAAATCCTACTTCATTTTTTTTTTACCAAATGAAATTAAAATTTTATTGTGCCTCTCATTTATCTCCACTTATAAGGATTAACAAAAATAATATAAAAAAATAAAAAAATAAAAAGAATATGAAACAATATAGGATGGAACAACACATTTACTTCCATATGGGCAACCTGGCAACATGCAATTATCCCATCATTTAATCATAAAAAGCTTGATTGTTGGCATTCTCCCCAGCGAGATGAGATTAGAAAAAATGATAAGGAAAAATGAAATTAAAAAATTAATGCCAAAAAAGCATTGAAACCTATGTCTCTTTGCAATTGTGAAATGTATGAAACTAGGGTATTCACTATGTGTTATAATATTCTAATTGTCCACCTTTGTTATAAATGTGGCTGTGTAATGGTCCCATGTTCATATTATCTTTGCATTCCATGGTCTATTTCAAGAGATCAAAAGTAGGTTTCAATTTCTCAAGATCAACATGTGAGGGAGAGTGTCATCGATACATCATGGCCGGCCACCTTTACCTTGCATATTTGATTTAAGATTTATGGCCTCTTTTTCTGCCTTCGTCACGTAACTCATAAGCCTCGAGGAATCATGGAATAAAACTGGTCATGTTGTAGGTATTCATCTTGCGAATTTGATTTAAGATTTATGGCCTCATTTTATTCCTTGCTTACCTGCTAAGGTAGCTCATAAGCCTTCATGAATCGTGGAAATAAAATTTTCTATATTGTAAGAATTTGCAAAAAGTCGAAAGTCTACACTATTGTAGTGATCACAACAATTGAATGGTTGTCCATATGGAATAGATTCCATGTCTCGAGGGTAGTTGATATCTATATGGAATCGAATTGAATGGTTATCCACCAGAATAAGCAACAAAGATTTTAATTATCCAGCAACCACGCCAACATCCTCTTTTGAAGAGATGGCATCTACAGGATTTGACCAACATCCTCATTTGTAGAGATGGAATCTATAGGATTTGACCTAGGTATTTTATCGTAACTCACAACTTAGCATCCCCAATTTTATTTTGTGAATCAACGCCATTGCCGAGGCCTATATAGCTACGAATGACACTCATATTTGATCATCATAAACCCTAACCCTAAAAATCCCATGCCCTAAACCTAGATCTCGGGTGCGGTGTTAAAGCCTACTCTAAACATTGACAAAAATGAATACATTTTTTATTTTTGATGAACCCTAACCCTAAATCTCTCGTGCACAATTGCGGGCGATCGGGCTATAAGTGAAGGATATGTGACTTTCCTTGTTGCGAATCTTACTCACATATAGTTCTACTCTAATATGTGACTTTCCTTGTTGCGAATCTTACCCACATATAGTTCTACTCGATGTCTAGCACTAAACGCTGGATCCCCACAAGTGTTCTTTTTCAGATTTCAACGGTGCAGCACAACATAGTGGCATCTTGGGTGATCTTCGTGACAAGGGCCCTCGGGCGCCTCTGGAACACATTTGCAAAGAGACGATGACAACATTGATCAGAACAAGGCAGAGATGGAACACCACCATTTAGTCTATTGAGTAGACTAAGTAGAATGCCCAGTGATATTGCGATGGATGAAATTTGGCATTAAAAAGGCTTGAGGAAGGGAAGATGTGATGCTGTAAAATATTTCAAGGTGATTTGAATTAATAGTAAATCAGATTTACTAATGTATTTGAAGATGGAATCCATGTCCCTTTATCCTTTCAGCGTAGAATTCCTTTATGAGTTTGATTTCAATTTGACTAGGTTCGAGTTTACTGGGTCCAATTTCATTTCATATTTTTATAGTTTCGATTTTGAAGTGTCATAATTACAACTATTAAGGGTTTCCTTTTCTTTTGAAAAATAAAGCCTATAAATTAATTTCTTTATTTATTTGCTGACAAGATATCATTTCTTTATTTATTTGCTGACAAGACATCATTAAATGACTATAGTACAATGAGTAAAAAAAACTTATTAAAATTTATAGTTTGTAATTTACACTGTTGCATTTATCCAACAACAATATATACAGAAGTAATAAACAAAAAAGGTTATATTAAATCTTCAAATAATTTATTAAATTTTATAAATATTTTTTTCTTATTTTGAAATTGAAAGTTTTTTGAAAAATAGGATATTACTCACAAGAATGAGTAAGATCAAATTATACAATAATTATTAATTAGTTCTTATTTATAGTATATGAAATATTTTTTAATATATAATCATTGAGTAAAATTTAATATTTATTATAATGAATCTCCATTCACATTAAATTCCCCTGTCATTTAATTTACGTAACTATGCTATTATACAAAATTAACTCACCCATATTTTTGGAAAAGCTCTTTAGCTAAAGTGGGTTTGGGCGAACTCGCTATATGCCATTTGCCCTCATGATCTGGTAGCTATATGCCTTTTGTCTACTCTCTAAAGGAAATCTGAGAGAATCCCCTGAAACACCCATGGTAGTTAGAACTGTAGTGTTTAATTCCCAATGCGCTTCAAGGTGACTAATGTAAAGTCGAATATTTTTGAATAAATCTGTGTGCATAGTTTGCGTAACACGAGATTCATAGTCTCCTGTCATCCATTCCAAGTTGTTTTCAGGGGCATTTTGATGTTGTTTATTAAAATTATTTTTAGTTTTAGAGGTTTTTTTTGTTGTATCAGGTAAAATAATTTTTTTGAAATTGTTGCAATGATATGACTATTTTTTTTTGTCTGGTCTACTTGATTTAATGGAAATTTGAATTCAAATTTCATGATTAAATTATAGTAGATAATACAATGATTAAATTGTGTTCTTTAAATATGTTTAAAAAATTAAACACAAATAAATTATAAAATTTTTAAATCAATTTGTAATTACAAGAAATTCCTCCAATATTTCTAAAACATCTTTCTGGTTGAAAAGACTTTACATTTTCCAAGTTAGAATTGAAGTCTTGAATATATTAATACCTTGTGGGATGGTCAATATTTTGACAGATAGGAAACTTATTTTTGAGTTAAAAGATATTGGATTGGTAAAAAAATTATTTTTTAATTTAAATTTTTTATACTTATGTTATATCAATTAACATAATTTAAGGTTTGAGTATTTTGTAGGTGCTAACCTATTAATCTCCACCACTTCTAGGCCACAGCATAGTGGGCCAACTTGCAATCCTCATGACCACGTTGCAAGATGTACACATCTTGCAAGGTTCAATCGAGGCTTGCTGTAGAGTTATGGCATCATCAAGAGAGATTTGAATCTCTTTGGCCCCTTCTGTAAGTGCAATGGTCATTGACACAAATGCAATTTAGTTTCTAATACTTTATATTTTAATTCACATAATCTTTATTGGTTGTATTGGGTCCAAGCTACAGAAACCACACAAATAATGTTTTCTTTCTCAATAGTTTTTTATTTACAGAAATGGTCATTGTCATCACTTTGTCTTGCTCATTTTGATCTTTTATTATAATGGATTATTAAGTTCAACAACATTGTCTAATTATGTTAAATAATTATACTTTCTATTGTGACTATAATGTCATGTTTATTTTTTTAAATATATTAAATTATTATTTTAATTAAGTTAATTAATTCTATATTGAAATTTTTTGGGATGTTCAATAATATATATAAAAATTATAGATAAATATTTTATGTTTTAGCTTTTAGATATATATATATATATATATTAAAATTAATGTTTTGAATTTAGTTTTAAGTTTTTGAGGTTTGATAATATAATATATATATATAAAAGTTAGAGATAATATTATTAAATTATTAATTTTTCTAAAATTATTAAAATAGATAAATTAATATTTAAATACATTAAACATTATTATAATATTTAAAAATAATAATAAATTAATATAGATTTAATTAATACTATCAATATTATTAAACACATTAACATTGTCAATATAAGTAGAATTAACATTAGTTTTGATAAATAATATTAATAATATTTAGTGTATAATAATTGTTAATAAAAATTTAGATCTAATATAAACCTAAGAGAATGGCCAAACAAAGTTAGAATGGCCAAACATGGTCACCAAGTTCTCTATGGTTTAAGGTTGTCAAACATTGTAAAATTGGACAAACATATTCTATCATAGAAAAATATGATCAACATGCTAAAATATATCCAACCATGGCCAATAATGTTCAACCATAACAAGCATAGATCAAGTATGGTTAATCATAATCATTAAATATTATTAATATTAATATAAATGATTATATAACATTAATATTGAATATATCATTATCAATTTATTATTTAATTATTACAACATTCCACAAATTTAATATTAAAAATATATTATTAGATAATGATATTATATATATTAATAATAAATTTGTCATGAAAAAATATTATTAATCATAAATATTTTAAAATGGTTAGCATTTAAGTTATAACCTAATACCATTAAATATTATAATATTATTATATTTAATTATAATATCCCATAATAATAATAATTTAATTAATAAAATATCAATATATTAACCATTAACATGGTTGGATATAATGTAGATTTAATATTAATTTAATAATATAATAAGTAATTAATAAAATTAAATATAAAAATTATATCCTAATAGTTATATTATTAATATTAATTATGATATTTAAAAAATTATTAGTGATACTATTAATGATATTAACATTAACATTTGTAATATCATTATCGCTCATTATCGTCCATGCTCAATGATGTACAAAATTTGTTAACTATAATCAACTATGGTTAACCTTGGTCAACCATGTTCATCCCTTTCAACACACGAAACCTATTGCTTTACCCATCCCTAATGGTCAAGAATGGTGAACCAAGGTCTGTATGGTTGGATGTGGTCAACCATTGTAAAAATGGGAAACCATCTTCTATCATAGAAAATTATGGTTGACCATGCCCAAATATATCAACCATGTCCAATCATGCTTAACCAAGGAAAACCTTGGTTAGCAATGGTCATTTATAGTCATCTTTGGTCAACCATAGTCACAACCATGGTCACGATCTTGTGGTCATCTTTGGTCAACCATAGTCATAACCATGATGATCCTTGTCAACCAAAGCAAACCTAGAACATTCCAAGCTCTACCTTGGTTGAATACGGTCAACCATGGTTGGATATGGTGAGTCATGGTCAAGTATGGTTAATCAATGTCCAACATCATCAACCATGTTCAACCATACCTACGGTGTGGTGACAGTGCAGAAGACGGAGAAATGGGACAACCACAAGGGGTTTGCATTCTTGAGATCTAAGGTAACGAGGTCGGGAGCTTTCTACCTAGGGCGAGAATGGCGATCCTTCTCCCTAGTGATTTTAACTTTCACTTATATGGACACCATCATTCTGCCCACGGGATGGTATGACATGGAATACCCCAAAAGACAAACATGTGTATTATAGACTTCATCGAATTCATTGATTTTCAAATATCCTAATGAATATCTTTCACATAAACCACATCATTAATTTTTTATCGAGAACTGTGTAATGTAATTCATCATCTAAACATTCTTGTATTTTTGATCTTTGCAGATCTGTGTTTTATGGGTAGTATAAGCGCATGGGGCCTAGAGCAAACTTCTCTGGTCCCGTTTCTTGGTCCAGAGAACTAATAGATGATGAATTCAAGCCCTTCCTTTGACTTAGTTTTCTTGATGGACATAACTAGATTAATTTGTAGATTCTTTATTTCTGCTGGTAATTTTCTCAACATTCATGGATGGTGTAAACTATTCAGTGTTTCAACTTTGTGAATGTATATATGTATATAGTTTTCTGCTTTCTCTCCATAATATTTTTACACCATCAATGAAAATATGATCATACCACCAAAAGCTTCCATTCCTTTTGCCCAAAATAAAAGGATTTTTCTAGAATGTGAAGTTTTATGAAGAATTAATAAAGTTGCATGCCTTTCATAGATTTCAAATGAGTGAAAGAATAGGACACCACGCCCATCATAACACATGTGAACTTGAACTTTTGAGATTTAAAAAATATTCATTGGTCTATTTCAATTGTTAATATAGAATCACGTAGAGTCATAAACAAGATGTCGAGAACTTAGTTCTCCAAAAGGCTACTTCCTGTCAAGTGCTTTCCATTATTTTTTCAATGGAGAAACCTGTGATGGTGAAAGGTAGTGTAGTGTCTGTTTCTCATGACAAAGCACTCAGCATCAAATTGAAGTTAAGCAATCCAATCAAACATTGCAATAGTTTATAAATGTTTATTACAGCCTTCAAATCAACTTTTACCACTGTTTCAAATACTTACATGATAATTTTAAAAGGTAATTTTGCGATTGTTTAAAAAATATACTAAATTATAATTTTATTTTATGTTAATAAAATATAAAATATAAATTATAATACATATTTTAAAAAACTTCTAACTTTACACCACAAAAAAATCAATAAATAAATTGTACGAATCATTTGAAAGAAAAAAAGGTAGACAATTGTTACAATGAATGAGTGAATCATAATGTTATTAACTACTATCTCTGGTGAGACCACAAGAGAAGAAGAGAGGAGGATCAATGGCGGCCGCTAGGGTTTGAGTTACTTGTGACAGGCGCAGGCTCTGTCCCTCTGCACTTGCAGTAACAGCAGGCCTGAACCTTCAGCTGCAGTCAGTGGTCAAGGATGGATCTTGATTTTCCAATGTGCTGACACCATAGCAGGGCTAGAAGTAGTATTCTCTCATTTCACAGCAATGTATCGCAAAGGTCAAGAGCTGACTGACCGAATGGAGGCAGAGG
>APFE030130593.1:0-46216 GCA_000404065.3 Pinus taeda
TAAAATATTATATAAATCTTGAAAATAAAGATTAAAATTTCAGTCAAAGTAATAAAGAAATTTCCGTTACCGCCAACTAGTATTGAACATAAAAATCCACAGATAGTTTATCTTAAATGCATTTTGCTTCTAAAACAAAATTAGAAGTCCTGATACTCTATCTTAAATGCATTTGGTTGCAAAAAGAAAATGAAAACGCCATTTGAACTAAAATTTTTAGTAAAAGGCCATTTATATCCGAAGAAGTTATTCCAGCCATAATGTGTCCATCTCTGCTCTTCATCCGTCCATCTCTGCTCAATCAGATCTTCATCCCTATTCTCTATCCGTAATTGTATACAATCGAATCTTTCCCGAAAGCACAATTCCACCTTCTATTGAAAGGCATTTCGTCGAATAGAACCCGATCTCCTTTAACAGCACAACTCTGCCTTCTAATTTTTCATCTGTAACCTACAGATCTAAAGTTTCCATCCAGTGGTCGAATCACAACCTGCCATTACCATATTTCTATCTGGAACCAGGAATCCACGCTGAAAAAAATTCCATCTGACCAAGCTTTCAAATATAACTCTTCCAAAGGACATGGGTGGATGGGAAATTTTAGCAATTCATCGTTTTGGTGAGGCTTTATTCATCAAATCACTTTGGAGGGGTTTATTTGGAGCAATTATATGGAGTAAGATTATACAACACAAATAGCTAAAAGACAAAGATTTCATTTTTTTGCACTGTTTTGGTCCAATTGGAAAAAAACAAGGTTCAACGATCTGATCAAGTTTCCTAAAAATTGAGAAATGCTTCATTCAACTCCTCACATGGAAATTCCAGACTGGAAATAATATCTTTATTGGTTTTAATTTAACCCAATTCTGTGTGCTGAATCGAACTTATCCATCTCAGACAATATCACACCGCTCCTAAATGATCATGGTTTCTTTTTCTGGGGCCAAGTCATAAATGGCTGGCAGGGCAATCTCCTCCTGTGGAAAAATGCCTATGAACTAGGAATAACCGGTCACTTGCAAGAAGAATGGATTCAGATCATCACAAATATGAAACAACTAGGCATTTGTTGATCATGGACCCAGGATAAAATCATATGGTCAGGAAAAATGCTTTCTGATAACATAGTTGTACCATACGCCTATCAGATATTAACAAAAATGGTTGCCAAGAAAGAGGAGAACCATACCCTTTATGCCTTGTCAAAAACAAAATCTCCAGTGAAAATTATTATTTTCAGTTGGCTTGTTTACCATAATAAAACCCTTGTTTGGGAAAACCTGCAAAAAAGGAATTGGTATGGACCTGGTATAGCTGCAAAAACCACTCAAAAGACAATGACCACATATTTTTACACTGCCTCCTCACTACTTGGGTTTGGAAAAAAAATTCTTCCCTTTTTGGCTTCCCATATATTCAACACACTTGTATTAGAGATTCTTTGAAATGGTGGAGCACTCAAAAACCCGCCTCGCGAATTATCCCTCTTTTCCTCTTCTGGGAAATATAGAAGTGGAGGAATAGAAGCAACTTCCAGAACAATAGAGAGGACTTCTCTATAATAATTGAAAAAATTGTCACAAATCTTTCTTTCTCTTTTGCACAACCATTACGCTCTAAAGATGAATCTAAAATAAAGAATGATTTTCAATTCACTTATCCTATGGATTTTTCTGATGGGGCTGCACAAGGGAACATCTGTGCCTGTGGCTTTTTTATTGCAATAAATGCTGACTTGACATACATGATGTACTAAAATTGCAGTATTGGTACAAACACTAAAGCTGAAGCTATAGCTCTCTGGGGTTTCCTATGGTTCAAGAGTTTCCTTGGAACCCCACGCTACATATATATGGTGATTCAAGAATCATAATCGATCAAGTTTTGGGGAGGGCATCCATCAACAATCCCAGACTACAAGGATGGATGGAAAGAATCAAACTTTTATGTAAATCTCAAGACCACTATGTTAGAGTTGGTCTGGTCAGTCCTCCGTCAGAGATCAAAACTCTTTATGCATTTCATGATTAGGTGTCCCGCTCCATTCTTCGAGTTCCATTCCGCTAAGGGCATGCCATAATCTGACAGAGAAGGTCATGATAGTCATTCCCCTTCATGTCTGGCTCATGCTGGCTCAGGTCTTTTGTTAATCATCATCAAAGTCCATGACAGTGAAGGTCTGGTCCTTTAAAGGACAATGGTCATTTCGAGGTCTAGGTCTAGGAATTCATCAATTTGGTATTTGAACATGTCTAGTAAAGCCATGCAGGCCAGAGTGAGCCCCTTACACAATTATGGTTGAGAGAGCTTCATCATCATGTGGATAGACTCCGACTCTTCTTCAAAACTTTGTTTTGAAGAAAAGTCAAACAATGTCATTTATGACAAAATTTTCGAAAAACGTCGTCTAGTGATTTTTCAGATGCAGTCATGGCTTCTGTGGCCAAATGTCATGTCGTGAAATCCCCGCAAAGAGTGCCGAAAATTGCATCATTCGAGCTAAAATTTCAAAAGGAAAGTGAAAATCGGTGTGTTTTAAAGTCAGTGAAAAAGTGCAAAACTCAAACATTAGAAAAATGGGTTTTTGAAGAGGAAAAAATTAAACCCATCTCTTCCAAGGCTATATATACCAATTTTTGTCAAAAACAAATGCATTGTGCCATTACAAGTCTTGGAGAAGTGTTGGAAAGGCGTGAGTGTGCATTGGTGAACGATTGAGTGAGTTGGAGGCGACCTTGGAGGGCGCAACGCATATAACCAGGAGCGTGACGCCCGCAGAGGGCGCGACGCACACGCAGCCTCCCCACAGTGCAAGTTTCTTAAGGGCGCAATGCATACCGAGGGTGTGGCGCACTGGGCTTTGCCCGCAGTGCATACAGTCAGAGGCATAAATGAGGAGTTGGAGTCAATTTGGAGGTGATTGCAGGGGCGCGGCGCACACAGGCAGGGGCGCGGCCCACACGCAGGGCACATCGCACACAGCACCCACCCACCGTTCAAACTCATAACGAGTGCGACGCACACCAGGGGCGCGGTGCACACAGACAGGGGCGCGGCGCACAGAGACAAAGCGCCCAGAACGTGCCAAAACTCCCTCAAATCTTTGGTGAAGCCCTTCTAATTGCAAGGTAGGCTCTCAAACTCACTTGTCCATCAAATTTAATAAAGATATGGTGGGTTATTGCTGGTGATTGAATGAAATTAAATTTCATAAAGCAAACACAAGAAGACACCAAAGAAAAACCATTTTCCAGGGTTTTGTAATAGTGTCATTGTTGCCAAGGCTTGATTTTTCCTACCCTACCCCTGTTCCTTATTCCCCCATGTCATTTCTCCTATTAACAGTACCCTAACACTACCAAACTCATATTCCATTTCCCCTCCTCCTATTGCTTAATAGAAACCCCAAACCCTACCCCATCAAAATACCCCAAACCCCTCCCATATCTCTAACAAATCTCTCCCTATAAACCCTATCCCCATTTCATCACTCCCTTCCTAACAATCCCTGTTTCATTGTTCCCTTTGGTAACAAATACTTCAAAGGCACCCAACCTCCCATCATCATCAAAGGGGCTTCCTAATCACAACCCACATTGCAGTCATGTCATCATAGCATTCGTCTGAGTATGAGAGGGAGACACAGAGTGACTCATCCTCAGAAGAGTAAGCTCCCGGGAGACACCACAAGAGTGGAAAACATGTCAGGGTTGAACCCACTACCCTCACCGAGTTACAAGCATGCCCTCTTGCCATGTCATGCTTCCAGCACATATCATGTTTTGAATTTTTTCAAAGGGTGGCAAATGTGAGAGTTCATCATGAGTTGGCCCGTTTATTTGTGCTTCATCTACGTGGAGGACAGTCTACCTTGGCCGGGGTCACTTTCACATTGACACCCGAAGCTATATTAGTGGCAATAGGTATACCAAATGTTGGGGAGCAGTGGCCTAAGAAGAAGAAGGTGGAAAGGCAACACTATGAGCCTTACATCAAAGTCAGATTCTTGAATGAGCTCACAAGAGTATTTCCCTTTAGATACTTGAACAATGAGTATGCTCCACTCATGAGATTGATCATGAAATACTTCAACTGTGAGGGGAGGTTCTCTCAACTGTATGCCTATCACATACACTTTCTCATGCACTTTACCAGGGTGAGGATGATGAACCTCCCGTTTTTCATATGCAGGAATATAGAGAGGATGAACACCTTCATCCTGCATAAGACCCCTCAGTAGCAGCTTAACAATGTGTATCACTTCGCTCTTATCCGGATTTTGGTAGATCATCAGTTAGGATTGCAGGGCATTGCTTGGGAGGACTTCATCTTCCGTGACTTCTTCAGCACACCACAGGTACTATCAGAGCCCGAGCAGGAGTTGGGTGGTCCTTCTTATCAGCATGAGCATCATGAGACCACTACCATGCCAGTTTTCATTACATATAAGAGAGGCAGTAGGCACTTGTTTGCAGCAGCAAAGCGAGTGTTATCTCCACCCAGGGTGGAAGGGGCCTCGCTTCCGGCATCGACTACATAGGTAGTGGACAAGGGAAAGAAGCCCATGCATGATGAGGGACCATTAGGTGTACAGGAGACCGATGTCATCCTCATTAAGGATGAAGAGATGGAGGCAGAAAATGCCAAACTTAGGATGACCATTCAGGAGCAGTACTCGGAGATACACGACTTGATACTCAATATGCAGAGAGCTAGATGGGTCATCAAATATCTGGAGCAGAGAAACAAACAGCTTGAGGACCAACCAACGATCATGGAGTTGCAAAGCATCCGTGAAAATCGACAAGTTGCCCAGCAGAGGAGGATCGAGCTCACTACCTTGGAGCAAGAGATCAACAACGACCGTGAGTCTTGGTTAGATCGGGTCAATCTACACTTGGAGAAGCTTCTGAAGAAGGAAAACAAGGACAAAACCATATCGAGGAGGATGGCTTGTCATTACAGGGCACGCAACATGAGCGCAAAGGCCTGAATAAGGAGCTTGAAGACAAAATTGAGCAAAGCAACAAAAGAGGAAAAAGAGGCAAAAGAGTAAGATCGACTTCAAGTCTTGGCTGAAGCTTCCTTGGCATAGCATAGCACTTCATAGAGGACCTCCAGCCCAAATTTCAAGGAATTTGGGGAAATTTTGGTCACTTGACAAATTTTTGGCACAAACAAAGGTTTTTCCTCTATATGCGCCGCACCACCGGCGCGACGCGTAGGATTGGGAGCTCCAAATGAGAAATGGTTTGCATTTTTGGATTCAGCATGCAAAATCATGACTATTGGCACATGAAGCAAGAAATTTGGAGAAGATCTTGGCCACCAAAAGGGAAAAAAACACTCAAAAATGGCCTCACTGCCCCTATTTTAACACACAGGAAGCAGTCTTGGGAGAATGAAGATTTGGAGGGGAAAATGAGCTCCAAATTCAAAAATTCCACTTGAGTTGGAAAGTAGACAGGACAGGCTTTCCAATGAGAACACTTGGGAACATTTTGAACTCTGGAAAGTGCCTCAAAAATGGCCTCGAAGTGGCGTGATGCATACAGAAAAGGGTGCGACGCATATAGGAAAAAAGGCCGAAAATGCCTATGTTTCACGAAATTTCGCTTCCCGATTTTTTATAAGTGGGCCCACTCATATGCACTTCATTTTTTCGGCACCTAAGGTGGTTTTAAAAGTATTTTCACTCCAGATGGGCAGTTATCCAAGTGGCAAAGGAGGGCAAAGGGCCACCCAAGCCATTTGTCATGTTTGTGGCGTTGCACATGTAGTTGATGTTTGGCTCTCCACCTTCATTTTGTGATGATTTGAGTAACTCCCCAACCCCTGGGCATTCTATCTCTTCATGGCACATTCTATATATCGTGTGAAAACCATTTACAAAGGGTTGGTTGGCTTGTAACTTTTGGGAGACTGGAAAGAAACTTTGTTTCTACATTGTATATTTTTACAGAGGATTAATGAAAGGCAACGACTTTGTTTCATGAGATTCATGTGGTTGTGAGTGTAGAAAATGTGTCTCTTATGTTTCGTATGTATCTTGTTATGTTTCATAGTTCATTTCATATTCATTTCCAATGAAATTTTCTAAGTTAGGTAAGGTAGAATTCAATTTTATTGCTCTACCTGTGGGAAAATTTCATGTTCAGTGTTCTTCTTCTATTGAAAAGGATTCATGTTGCCCATGCCCTTTTCACCCTCCTAAGCAATCTCTCCACTCCGCGTTGCTTCAAACTAAATTGCTGGACTCTCCGCCTATCTTGCCTCATGAATTAATCTGTGCCTTTGTATTAAGTTCTTTGTTCATTGAGGTCCATTGGTCCCATACCATCCCAGAAACACAGTCATTCATAAAAATCACTTCTTGTATTCATATTCACTTACTAGCCTAAGACAAATAGTTCACTGTAAGTCATCTTAGGCCATTTCATTTATATATTCACTGAGTGTGACTCGGAGAGAGCCCTCTCCTGTTCTAGTAGGGCTAGCTACCAGACTGAGCATGGTTTGCGGTTACCCTGAATTTGGGCTTCTTTCAGCCTAAGGCGGATTTAGGTGCTAACATAGTGGCGACTCCACTGGGGACAAATCAAATCCCCTTGCTTCTTAATAATTCTAAGCTTTTGGATGATAAGTTTAGGATTTTATAGGTTGAGTAAAGTAGGTTGTGTCTGTTGATTTTTCTCAATAGCATGCTGGCTTCTCGAAGATACACCAGAGCTAATCCAGATCCCGACCCTCTGCTTATCTTCAAAAATCCTAATTTGATTTCAAGAAATCGTCGTCAAGAAAGCTCTATATCGCCCGTGCTGAAATCTCATTCATGCACAGACATTTTTTAGTATATTGAAGAGCTAGAGTTTGACGAGTAGTTTGAATTATCGTTGTTTGAAACCAAGTTCGAAAGATCGGTTGACTCTACTGTCCACAATCCACAGTTTCTTGTAGACTTGGAGACGGAAAGGGCTAACCGGTCTATTGATAACTACATAATAGCTCAGCTTCAAACTCCAATTGCTAGCCCCTTAAAAACTGTGCACACTCCTCCAACACCTCCGAGGACAAACCCACCAAGAGTGATGGTTGCCTGTTTCACACCTCTTGTTTTGCCTTAAATTTTAGATGATATGCCCGCTGATTACTAAAGTAAGATCCCATTTTTAATGGCACTCCTAATGGAATCACTGTGCAACAACATGTGGACAGAATGGTAGACTTACATGAAATTCATGAGATAGATGCAGAGAATGTGGCGATGAGACTTTTTGTACAAACATTTGCAGGTGAAGTAAGGAAATGGTTCAGAGGTTTACCGGCTGCACGTATCTCTACCTTGGCAGACCTATAAAGACAATTCCTAAATCACTGGGAAGTGAAAAAGAATCCTCTTCAAATTCTGTCCGAATATGAGCAAATCAAGAGAAACGATGGTGAGTCGGTCCAAGATTATTGCATTAGATTCAATACACTTTATAATGAAATTCCAGATAATCTAAGGCCACCTGTGGGACTAGCCATGTTGAAGTTCCCAGATGGTTTTGATGTTGATATGGCTTATCAATTGAGAGAAAGAGAACCGGCTACGATGGAAGACATGCAGAAGATAGCAGTCAGCGTTGAAGCAAATCTGCTGATGAAGAGAGCTAGAGCAAAGGTAGAAAAGAAGATCTCTGCAAAGGAAGAATCTTCCTCGGTAGATCAGCTACATCAGAAGGTAGAGTAGATGCTCGAAAGAGTGAAACTTGACAAACCGAAGCCACAAGTTAGAAATCCTAACTTCCGTGGCCAACAACAACCGCAGTATAGAATAAGATAGAGAGATCAGTGAGCTCAAGAGATGATTGCACAACAACCAGTACAAACACCTTTGCAGCAAAATTTTGTGCATGGACCAGATCAGATGAAGACGGGAATGTGATAGGCGAAGAAAATTATCTCTTTACTTCGGACGATTTGCCTACTTATCTCACTGAAGAGGAGGAGTGTGCAGAGAATTCAGCTGCACACAAAGATGGAGATTTCATTCTAGTAAGCGACACCGTCTTGGAGGAGAAATCAGATGAATAGCAAAGAGGCTACATGAATGCTTTGTCCGCCCAACAACATCGATATTCACTTAGAAATAGGGATGTGCCGATCAGACCCATTCAAAAAAAGAAGGATGTTGAAGCGCCAAAGAATGATTCAGCAGGTACACAAAGGAAAGGAAAGGAGGTGGTTGAAATGGAGAGTAGCAAATCAACATCAGCAGAACCACCACATCAGCAAGTTACATCGAAAGAAAGGGAGAGGAAAGAAATCCCAGTCAAAGAGGTGGAAAGGATTCCCACTTTCAATTTAGAGAATGAGATTTCCAAGCTAAAAATATCCATCCCTTTGACTGAAATATTGCAGAATAGCAATTATAAACGACAAGTATCTAAAATGTTAAATTTGGACCCAATTTCCGACATGGTGAATGTTGAAGATGATCAATCTGAAATGATTTTTTGGCCAGCATCAAATGGTGAGTCTCATGATAGCGATGTGCCACCTTTTTACATCAGTTTAAGGTTGCATGATTTTGTGTTACATAACGCCATGTTCGATTCCGGAGCCTCTCACAGTCTCATTCCCAAGGAAATCATGGACAAGCTTGGTCTCGACATCACCCGGCAATATCATGATCTCTATTCGTTCGATTCCAGCAGAGTAAGATGTATAGGTCTCATCAAAGACTTGGTTGTGAGTTTGGATCAGCTCCCCATGAAGAATTTTTTGATGGATATTATGGTGGTAGACATTCCTCCAAGGTTTGGTATGCTTCTTTCGAGGTCTTGGGTAGTGAAAATAAAAGGGACACTACAGCTAGATTTCTCCTATGCAACGATTCCATTATTTGGACAAATGAGGAAATTATATCGAGAATGAAAAATGAAGTACATGATCACAAGCAAGGAGAAACCAATAAATCATCCTATTAACTATGTACATACAAATTTAGAGTCTTTTGTTTTGTATTCAGATAGTTTAAATGACATAGATAGTCAGTTGGTAGAAGCAGATGATATTCCGGAAATAACAGAAAATTTCATAGAAGTTTTGAAGAAAGAGGAACATGAGCATCAGAACACCGTTGGGCAATCAGCTGAAAGCAATGGACAGCAAGCAGGCAAGGCACAACAAACAGATTTCCAGCACTTGCAAGAGGAGGAAGAAGGTTTTTGGACCATGGATTTCGATGGAGCAGTGGGAAATGATGGCGCTGGAATAGGAATTTGGGTACGCAGTCCTTTCTTCGCCCCAAACAAGGTCCCTAGTAACGTACGGGTATTCTCTTACAAGTTGGATTTTGAATGTTCAAATAATGAAGCTGAGTATGAAGCTCTGATTGTTGGCCTAAAGTTTCTAAGAAAGTTGAACGCTAAGAGGATTTCAGTATATGGCGACTCCGAATTGGTTATCAAGCAGGTCAGAGGCAAATATCAAGCAAAACATCCTAGGATGCGGGCCTACCGTAATGCAGTCCTAGACATTTTGAAATTATTTTCAGAATACACCTTGACATGTGTGCCTCGCATACAAAATAGCATTGTCGATGCTCTTGCTAAGGCAACGAGTAGTTTGAAAATCACAATGAACTCTAGTAACAAATTCGAAATCCATGTCAAGCACTGTCCAACCGTTCCAGACAATCAGAGATATTGGCAAGTGTTCCAAGATGATGACGAGATTGATGATTTTCTGCAAAACAAAGGAAAGTTTAAAGAGACCTCAATTGATGAAGAAAATGATGATGGAAAAGGCAATGGTACAGATAAAATGTAGATCAATGAAATGGACATGTTGCAGCTAAAGAATAACGTTATTCCCAAAGGCTTGATACCTCTAGAAGAACTCTTTGATCAGGATGATGTAGCCCGCAAGCTGACATTGCAGCCAACAGAGAAGGGTGTGGAAGAGGTCAATATCGGGACGACTACAAATCCTAAATTGGTAAAATTATCTAAAGCATTGTCGCCAAAGATCAAGGACAAATATATCAGTTTGATGTCTTCATTTGCAAATGTGTTTGCTTAGGACTATTCTGACTTAAAGACGTATGACACCAATATAATTTAGCACACTATACCCACCAAGCCCAATCAAAAACCATTCAGACAGAAGTTGAGAAGGCTAAAGCCAAAGTTGCTGCCATCTATTGAAAAGGAGATCAATAGGTTGTACAAATCAGGGATCATTGTGCCAATCATATTTTCAGATTGGATCTCAAACTTGGTACCCGTAAGGAAGAAGACATGGGAGATTTTCTTATGCATTGATTTCAGAAATCTTAACAAAGTCTCATTGAAGGACAACTATCCACTGCCCAAAATGGACCATATACTTCAACTAGTAGTGGGAGCATCTCACATGTCACTACTTGATGGTTATTCCGGATATAACCAAGTTTATGTCCATGAGGATGACCGAGACAAGACAACGTTCACCACTCCATGGGGAACCTTTCATTATGCGAAAATTCCTTTCGGTTTGAAGAATGCGGGTGCCACATTTCAGCGTGCTATGGACTTGGATTTTTCAAACGAGAAGGATGTCTTTTTGGTGGTGTATTTGGACGATTTGACGGTGTTTTTTAAATCTGATGAAGAGCACATGTACCATCTTAAAACTGTCTTCCTAAAGTGCAGAAAATACGGCTTGTCTCTGAATCCAAAGAAGAGCTTGTTCACCATGGAAGAAGGCAAACTACTCGGCCACATTATCTCCAAGGATGGCATCCATATTGACCCGGCACATGTGCAAGCAATTCAGTAAATAGATCTGCCCCGGAATAAAGAGGAGATACAATCATTTAATGGCAAGATGAAATGACAAACATGCTTAAGAAGGACAACCAAATGAAATGGATGGAAGAGGCGGTAAGATCTTTCAATTTGGTCAAATTGGCTCTTCCGTCAGCACCGTTCGAGTAAGCCCACACTATACTCAGGATTTCATATTGTTTTCATTTGCTTAAGAGCATACTATGGTAGCAGTATTATTGCAAAAGAGAGATGATCATGAAAGACCCATTGCATTTTTCAGCAGAGCTATAAGAGACACAACTTTAAAGTATAACATCATTGAGAAGCAGGCCCTTGCACTTGTGAAGGCATTGAAAGATTTCCGGGTGTATATTCTACATTCTCATGTTCTAGCCTATGTTCCTAACGCTGTTGTAAAAGATGTTTTAGTGCAGGCTGATCCGTAAGGAAAAAGACGCAAGTGGATTGCAGCCTTGCTGGAATATGACGTAGAAATAAAGCCCACAAAACTATTGAAAGGACAGGGATTGGCGAAGCTAATAGCTGAATCAAACTTGCATGCTTTGGACATAAATCTGGTAGCTGCTTTGTCCGATGAAAACAATGAAGAACCACCAATTCAGGTATCTGAAATGTTTGCACTTTCTCCATGGTATTATGATATCATATATGTGCTCAAAAATTTGTCACCTCCACCCGACATGACTAGAAACAAAGCGAGAACACTCAAGTTGAAGGCTGCCAAGTTCTGCATTCTTAATTCAGCACTATATTGGAAAGATCATAGTGGTATTTTGTTAAATTGTTTGGTGGAAAAGGAAGAAAAGCAAGTCATGGAGGACTACCACCAAGGAGACTGTGGAGGTCACCTCTTTTGGAAGTCAACAACGAACAAAATTTTGAGATCAGGGTACTATTGGCCGACATTGTTTGCTGATGTATATGAGATGGTTAAGCGTTGTCATAAGTGTCAAATTTTCGAAGGAAAGTGAAAGTTACAGCCTCTACCACTCAAGCCCATAGAGGTGAGTGCCCCTTTTCAGCAATGGGGGTTGGATTTCATAGGAGAAATTCATCTTGTTTCTTCCGGACAGCATAGATGGATCCTCACAACCACAGATTACTTCACAAAATGGATTGAGACGATTCCTACCAAACAAGTTACAGATGCGGTAATCATTTCATTCCTCGAAAATGACATCTTGTCTCGCTTTGGTTTCCTGAACAAGCTAATCACCGATAACACAACAACTTTGAAATCAAAGAGGATGGTAGAATTTTGTCATAAATATCACATTATTTTGGGTCATTCAACTGCTTATCATCCGCAAGGAAATGGGTTGGCGGAATATTCAAACAAGTCATTGGTCAACATAATCGTGAAGCTGCTGGAAATGAACAAGAAGAGCTGGCATAAGAGGTTGGTAAATGCGCTTTGGGCAGATCGTGTCAGCCAGAAGAAATCCATAGGTACGTCATCGTTTGAGCTGGTTTATGGAGTTGATACAGTATTTCCTTCCTCTCTCACTGCCCCAGTTGTCAAACTTCTTCAGGAGGCCCGCAGTGAGGAAGATCCCATGCAGAGGAGGCTGAATCAAATGGTCCACTTGCAACAGACCAGAGAAGGAGTTTTCAAGAACACATCCAAATTACAGGAGAAAAACAAGAAAATTTATGATAGAAAGGCAAAGGTGGATAAATTTCAGGTGGATGATGTAGTGCTAAGGTGGGATGCAAGGAATGAGGAGAAAGGCAAGAACTGTAAGTTTGAGAACCTCTGGAAAGGTCCTTTCAAGATCGCAGCATATCGGGGGCAGAATGCTTTTCTTCTTAAGGAAATAAATGGAGAGGATTGTCCAAGAGGGTCTATCAATGGTTGGCTACTCAAGCGGTACCACTTCTAAGTTATTAATGATGCTTCCACTGTCATTGTAAATACCATTTTATTTTAGTTTCGTTAGAGTTGTTCGAACTGGTCCTTAAGTTATTTCAATGTCAAGTTTGAGTTAGTTTCCTTTTGGTCGTTTCAGTTTCATAAATGAGTCAGAGTCCTGTATTATTTATCAAAATGATGACTCCATAGCCCAATGGATGAAGGCACTGTCTAGCTCCTCCAGAGATCTATTGTTCTTGGCACCTCCAAGGAGCTACCATCCCCCATTGGAGCCAATGTTAGAGTCGGTCTGGTCAATCCTCCGTCAGAGATCAAAACTCTTTATGCATTTCATGATTAGGTGTCCCGCTCCATTCTTCGAGTTGCATTCCACTAGGGGCATGCCATAATCTGATGGAGAAGGTCATGATAGTCATTCCCCTTCATGTCTGGCTCTTGCTGGCTCAGGTCTTTTGTCAATCATCATCAAGGTCCATGACAGTCAAGGTCTGGTCCTTTATGGGACAATGGTCATTTCGAGGTCTAGGTCTAGGAATTCATCAATTTGGTCTTTGAACATGTCCAGTAAAGCCATGCAGGCCAGAGTGAGCCCCTTACACAGTTATGGTTTAGAGAGCTTCATGATCATGTGGATAGACTCCGACTCTTCTTCAAAACTCTGTTTTGAAGAAAAGTCAAACAGTGTCATTTATGACAAAATTTTCAAAAAAAGTCGTCAAATGATTTTTTCAGATGCAGTCATGGCTTCAGTGGCCAAGTGTCCTGTCGTGCAATCCCTGCAAAGAGTGCCGAAAATTGCATCATTCGAGCTAAAATTTCCAAAGGAAAGTGAAATGAGTGTGTTTTAAAGTTAGTGAAAAAGTGCAAAACTTAAACATTAGAAAAATTGGTTTTTGAAGAGGAAAAAATTAAACCCACCTCTTCCAAGGCTATATATAACAATTTTTGTCAAAAACAAATGCATTGTACCATTACAAGTCTTGGAGAAGTGTTGGAAAGGCGTGAGTGTGCATTGGTGAGCGATTGAGTGAGTTGGAGGCGACCTTGGAGGGCGCAACGCATATAACCAGGAGCACGGCGCACACAGAGGGCGCGGAGCACACGCATCCTTCCCACAGTGCAAGCTTCTTAAGGGCGCAACGCATACCCAGGGCACAGCGCACTGGGATTTGCACACGTCGCATACAGTGAGAGGCATAAACGAGGAGTTGGAGTCAGTTTGGAGGTGATTACAGGGGCGCGACACACACAGGCAGGGGCGCGGCGCACACGTAGGGTGTGGCGCACATAGCACTCACCCACCGTTCAAACTCACAAAGAGCGCGACGCACACCTGGGGCGCAGCGCACACAGACAAAGCGCCCAGAACGTGCCAAAACTCCCTCAAATCTTTGGTGAAGCCCCTCTAATTGCAAGGTAGGCTCTCAAACTCACTTGTGCATCAAATTTGATAAAGATATGGTGGGTTATTTCTAGTGATTGAATGAAAATACATTTCATAAAGCAAGCACAGGAAGACACCAAAGAAAAACCATTTTTTAGGGTTGTGTAACAGTGTCATTGTTGCCAAGGATTGATTTTTCCTACCCTACCCCTGTTCCTTATTCCCCCATGTCATTTCTCCTATTATCACTGCCAAACTCATATTCCCTTTCCCCTCCTCCCATTGCTCAATAGAAACCCCAAACCCTACCCCATCAAAATACCCCAAACCCCTCCCATGTCTCTAACAAATCTCTCCGTATAAACCCTATCCCCATTTCATCACTCCCTTCCTAACAATCCCTCTTTCATTTTTCCCCTTGGTAACAAATATTTCAAAGGCATCCAACCTCCCTTCATCATCAAAGGGGCTACCTAATCACAGTCCATATTGCAGTCATGTCATCACAACATTCGTCTGAGTATGAGAGGGAGACACAGAGTGACTTATCCTCAGAAGAGTAGGCTCCCAGGAGACACCACAAGAGTGGCAAACATATCAGGGATGAACCCACTACCCTCACCGAGTTACAAGCATGCCCTCTTTCCATGTCATGCTTCCAGCACCTATCATGTTTTGAATTTTGTCAAAGGGTGGAAAATGTGCTTCATCTACATGGAGGTTAGTCTACCTTTGCTGGGGTAACTTTCACATTGACACCCGAAGCTATATCAGTGGAAACAAGTATACCAAATGTTGGGGAGCAGTGGCATAACAAGAAGAAGGTGGAAAGGAGACTCTATGAGCTTTACATCAAAGCCAGATTCTTGAATGAGCTCACAAGAGTATTTCCCTTCATATACTTGAAAAATGAGTATGCTCCGCTCATGAGATTGATAATTAAACACTTCAACTGTGAGGGGAGGTTCTCTCGACTGTATGCCTATCACATCCGCTTGCTCATGCACTTTACCAGGGTGAGTATGATGAACCTCCCGTTTTCATCTGCGGGAATATAGAGAGGATGAACACCTTCATGCTGCATAAGACCCCTCAGTAGTATCTTAACAATGTGTATCACTTCGCCCTTATCCGGATTTTGGTATATCATCAGTTGGGATTGCAGGGCATTGTTTGGGAAGACTTCATCTCCCGTGATTTATTCAGCACACCACAGGTATTATCAGAGCCCGAGCAGGATTTGGGTGGTCCTTCTTATCAGCGTGAGCATTATGAGACCACTACCATGCCAGTTTTCATTACATATCATAGAGGCAGTAGGCACTTGTTTGCAGCAGCAAAGCGAGTGTTATCTCCACCTAGGGTGGAAGGGGCCTCGCTTCCGGCATCGACTACATACGTATTGGACAAGGGAAAGAAGCCCATGCATGATGAAGGACAATCAGGTGTACAGGAGACCGATGTCATCCTCATTCAGGATGAAGAGACAGAGGCAGAAAATGCCAAACTTAGGATGACCATTCAGGAGCAGGACTCAGAGATACATGACTTGATACTCAATATGGAGAGAGCTAGATTGGTCTTCAAATATCTGGAGCAGAGAAACAAACAGCTTGAGGACCAACAGACAATCATGGAGCTGCAAAGCATCCGTGAAAATCGACAAGCTGCCCAACAGAGGAGGATCGAGCTCACTACCTTGGAGCAAGAGATCAACAATGACCGTGAGTCTTGGTTAGATCGGGTCAATCTACACTTGGAGAAGCTCCTGGAGAAGGAAAACAGGGACAAAACCATATTGAGGAGGATGGTTTGTCATTACAAGGCACAAAACATGAGCGCAAAGGCCCGAATAAGGAGCTTGAAGGCAAAATTGAGCAAAGCAACAAAAGAGGAAAAAGAGGCAAAAGAACAAGATTGGCTTCGAATCTTGGCTGAAGCTTCCTTAGCACAACATAACACTTCATAGAGGACCTCCAGCCCAAATTTCAAGGAATTTGGGGAAATTTTGGTCACTTGACAAATTTTTGGCACAAACAGAGGTTTTTCCTCTATACGCGCGGCGCCACCGGTGCGATGCGTAGGATTGGGAGCTCCAAATGAGAAATGGTTTGCATTTTTGGATTCAGCATGCAAAATCATGACTACTGGCACACGGAGCAAGAAATTTGGAGAAGATCTTGGCCACCAAAAGGGGAAAAAACACTCAAAAATGGCCTCACTGCCCCTATTTTGACACACAGGAAGCAGTCTTGGGAGAATGAAGATTTGGAGGGGTAAATGAGCTCCCAATTCAAAAATTCCACTTGGGTTGGAAAGTAGATAGGACAAGATTTCCAACGAGCACACTTGGGCACATTTTGGACTCTGAAAAGTGCCTCAAAACTAGCCTAAAAGTGGCGCAATGCATACAAAAAAGGGCGCGACGCATATAGGAAAAAAGGCCCAAAATGCGTTTGTTTCGCGAAATTTCGCTTCCCAACTTTTTATAAGTGGGCCCACTCATATGCATTTCATGTTTTCAGCACCTAAGGTGGTTTTAAAAGTATTTTCACTCCATATGGGCAGTTATCCAAGTGGCAAAGGAAGGCAAAGGGCCACCCAAGTCATTTTTCATTTTTGTGGCGCTACACTTGTCGCTGATGTTTGGCTCTCCACCTTCATTTTGTGATGATTTAAGTAACTCCCCAACCCCTGGGCGTTCTATCTCTTCATGGCACATTCTATATATTGTATGCAAACCATTTGCAAAGGGTTGGTTGGCTTGTAACTTCTAGGAGACTGTGGGAAAGAAACTTTGGTTCTGGATTGTATATTTTTACAAAGGATTAATGAAAGGCAGCGGATTTGTTTCATGAGATTCATGTGGTTGTGAGTGTAGTAAATGTGTCTCTTATGTTTCATATGTATCTTGTTATGTTTCATAGTTAATTTCATATTCATTTACAGTGAAATTTTCTAAGTTAAATAAGGTAGAATTCAATTTTATTGTCTTCCTGTGGGAAATTTCATGTTCAGTGTTCTTCTTTTGTTGAAAAGGATTCATGTTGCCCATGCCCTTTTCACCCTCCTAAGCAATCTCTCCACTTCGCATTGCTTCAAACTAAATTGCTGGACTCTCCACCTATCTTGCCTCACGAAGTAATCTGTGTCTTTGTATTAAGTTCTCTGTTCATTGAGGTCCATTGTTCCGATACCATCCCAGAAACACAGTCATTCATAAAAATCACTTCTTGTATTCATATTCACTTACTAGCCTAAGACAAATAGTTCACTGTAAGTCATCTTAGGCCATTTCATTTATATATTCACTGAGTGTGACTCTGAGAGAGCCCTCTCCTATTCTGGTAGGGCTAGCTACCAGACTGAGCGTGGTTTGTGGTTACCCTGAATTTTGCCTTCTTTCAGCCTAAGGTGGATTTAGGTGCTAACACACTACACAATCCACCACATTGGAAGGTGCCTTAACAAGAATGCAGACAAACTATCAAAAAAAGGATTACAAGGTAGCATTGACAAATGGTATCTAGAGATTACACGGGAGCAAATCAATTTTGACATGGAGGACCTTCCAAACCAAGGTTAATCTTCTCTATGCAAGTCTCTCAAAGTCGTTTTTTGTAAATTTTTGTTATACAGGCTTATAAATTCGAAAACATAGTTTCATAATGTATAAATTTCCCATGACTTCTTTTAGGGAGAATTAACACTCAGAAAGACCCCCTTAAAAGGCTGATCAATTGTGATTATAATTTTTTTGATAGTATTGCATGGATACATAATTTTGTTTTTTAGAAATTTTTGAACTTGTCTGCTTGGCTACTAGGCAAAAACAGTGTCCTCTACGAGGGGCTTTCTTGAACCTCCTCGTTAGATGGTGTCATTTCAAAAAGTCTTCATCTCTCTACTAACCAAGCCGTGTTGTATTGATAGAATATTTCCATCTATAGTTTGGTTTCAAATGTTATAGGCCTTTCAAATGCTACAGGTTTCTCTAGAAGCGGGACTATCCATTTCAATATGAATACAATACAATATTACAACTACAACTGATGATTCTCTATTCCATAGGCATTTGCTGCTGAAATATGCATTTTCTATCATTATCATCATAAGAACTAAATCAAGCATATTATGCTTTCGGTTTTGTCTTGATGTGTTCTAATATTCCTAATTAGCTATGGCTAATTGGAATATTAGATTTTGTTTTTGCCTTCTATACTTATTTGTAAATAAAAAGTGAGGAAGGGGGACATAACTCACTTTTAGAATAAAAAATCACTTCCTAGTAGCACAATGTTGTGACTTAAAGGGGAGCCAAGGGGGCCAAAAGGGGACACAGAAATGGGGCCCACACAGACACATGGAGGAACTACGCAGGAGGAAAGGAACACGTGGCAAGAGCGGAATCACATAGGAGGTCAACCTTGCGATTAAGAGAGGCAAAGGCTATAAAAGAGAAAGGAACCCCCTCATTTTGATCATTCTGGTTATGAGCATTTGTGATAGTCATTTTGACTTAGAGCACGCTGGCTATTTAGCTAGTCTGCAGCACTATTTAGTGCATTGAGTGTCTCCGTTTGAAGATTTCACCCTTAGCCCTGGGGGACTTCGAGTGCCTGCTCCGGTAAGGTATTTCCATTGGCATTCCAGCAGTAATTTCATCAGAATTTTAGCAGCAGTTTCATCAACATTTCAGTAGTAGTTTCATCAATGTCTTTGAGGAACTGCGTAGAACCCCAAGGGGGTGATTTTCGAGGATCAACCATTTCAGAAAAACTTTATGGGTTTTTTTAGTAGCGTCTGATTCCAGAGTTTCAGCCTTTTCTAAGGAGGGGAGCAGCCCCAAATCCTCATTCAATTTTCAGCAACAGTAGCAGCACGATAGTTTTCCAGTAGCTGGGATGCAGAGCCCGAATCCAAAGTTTCAGCTTTTTTCGAGGAGGGGAGCAGCCCCAATCATCATTTGTTTTCTAGAAGCAACAACAACAACATAGCAACATCGATGCAAAGAGGTCATTCTTGTCATTCTGAGTATTTCTTCACTTTCCTTGTGCAAGTCGAGGTGCCATCTGTCTAATCACCTCTTGTACTCATTTATTTCTCAGTATAATAAAATGGCTTAGCATTTCTCACTGCATTTCTTGTGTATCTACTTATATTCCCGGTTTACATTATTATATGATGTTCCACTATTATTTTATCACTTCTGGGTTATTATATCATTTTCACATATTTGGTTGGATTTTTTGCTGGGGTTTGAGGAATATTTTAGGTTAGGGATATTACAGTGGTATCGGAGCATAGATCTGGCTTAGCCTGTGGAGCTAGAAATCTATGAAACCATGGGAAAAACCTTATATCTGTTACAGAGGTCAAAGATACAGAGACACTGGGCGTAGGTTGGAGAACACTTACAGAGAGGGAGATTGTGTTATGGTGGTGGACGCAGAACAGGAGGAGCTTGTGGTGGACACAGAGCAGGAGGATCCATTGGCAAACGATGATGGGAAGAGATTTGCAGATATGCTCCTCAAATTCATGTAGGATCTGTCAAGGTAGATTGAGGTGATGGGGCAGAAATTCATGGCAGTAGAGGCCAGACAGCATGAAAGCCCATGGGTTTTTCAGGTTGGTGAGGGATCGGGCGCATCCCACCATTTTCCAGAGCAGCGTGCCATGCCCACTTTCTTAGCAGCCGACACAAGGGCCGTAGCCCAGCAGGAGGCAAAGCCCAGACATATGTGTGATTATTTTGAAGAGTACCAGGCTTATGTGCAAGAGTTCGGGGAAGCCCTCTCATTCAGAGATTTTGTTCAACTCCAGCGGGATAGTAGACCCCGTGACCATCACAGAGGGTACTGGCATTACCATGATGATTACACCCACCATTCAGCGAGTAGATTCCACTTGCCTACTTTTGATGGTTCATCAAACAGCTCGGAAAAGTCTTGGGTGGAGAAAATGGATATTTATTTCCAACTTAACCAGATGTCGGAGATAGAGGCCATCAAGGTGGCAACATTGCATTTGGATGGTGAGGCCCAGGATTGGTGGTTTCATGGGATGGTTACACTAGGGCACTCCACAGTGACAACATATGCCAAGTTTACTAGGAGACTGATGGAGTGATTTGATCGGAGGGATCCAGAGCAGCATTTTGTTGAGCTGACAAGGCTCAAACTGACAGGGAGTCCAGAGACCTACATTGCAGATTTCTTGACGGTCTCTGTGATCGTGCCAGACCTATCCATGGCATGGAGGATCTATATGTATGTTGAGAGGTTAACAGAGCCACTTTGGGGTTTAGTCCGGTCCACTAGACCAAACACACTCCAGGACGCTATCAACAGGACCCGAACACCTAACCCCTAGAGACAGACTTTCCAGTCTAAGGGGAAGGATGTGAGGATTCCACCTCCAAAGGGGAATCTAGGATGAGTACAACTTGACGATGACGCCAGGAGGGAACTGAAGAAGAAGCGGTTGTGCTTCACTTGTCAGGAGCCATGGGCACCAGGACATAGATGTGCTGCTGGTAAAGCACATTTTATTAAGGTCTTCTCCGAGAGCAGTGGAGAGGAGGATGACGAGGATGATGTGGAGGCTGGAGATAGCCATGTCGCATAGGGTCCTTTGCCACCACTACCACCAACAGCAGGTGGTGCATCTTTTGCACCCATCAGAGGGGCCCTTGTAGCATTGCGAGGAGTTCCCAAGTATCTGACGTTATGTGTACGAGGGACAATATGTGGCTAGAGAGTATCATTTTTGGTTGACAGTGGGGCGACCCACAACTTCATCAATGCCCAGATGGTTGAGAAGAGAGGTATACAGACATAGAGCTTTGATGGGTTTTTTGTCTTGGTCCCAGGAGATCAGACCATGACATGTGCTCATTATGTTCCAGAGCTTTCAGTGATGATGGGCACCTACACATTGACTGCCCACTTTTTCGTGGTCGATATTCCAGACACCAACATGATATTGGGTGTTCAGTGGCTTATCACTCTAGGGAAGGTCACGAAAAATTAGAAGACCCTGGAGATGGAGTGCGATGATGAGAAGATGGTGAGGCATGAGAAGATACGGGGAAAACACACATATCTGCCTCATACTGTTTCGGCGCATCGGATGGAGGCAGTCTTCCGAAAGGGAGACATAGAGTGGGTAGTAGAGCTACGTGCATCAGAGACAGGGACTACAGGGTGGACAATACATTCGGAGATACAGTCCATCCTTGACTGGTATGTCGTAGTGTTTGAGAAGATTCTACCAGGAAAGCCATCGGATCGGGGGTTTGAGCACACTGTCGAGCTTGAGCAGGGCATCCAGGTAGTGATCACCACCCCCTATAGGAACCTCAAGGCCTATCGAGATGAAATTGAGTGGGCTATCCAGGATTTTTGGCTCTTGGGCACATTCGACTGAGCACGAGTCCTTTTTCTTCTTCTGTGGTGTTGGTGAAGAAGAAAGATGGTACATTGAGGATATGCATCGACTACAGGGCAAGGATTGATCACAATAGCCTCAAGTTCTTTTTGTAGCAGAAACAACTACAGGAGAGGCAGCAGAAGTGGATCAGTAAGATCCAAGCATATGACTTTCACATTGAGTATGTCAAGGGTAAGAACAATATCGTAGCAGATGCTCTTTCACGTAGACCAACCACGTTGTCTCTTATGAGCTTGGATACATATTGGAGGGCTCGACTCTTAGTAGAGTACTCCAAGGACACGTTTGCATGTGAGGTTCTGGATGGGCAGGTGGCAAATGACAGGTACAGGGTGGTTGATGAGATCATCTATTATAGGGACCATATCTTCTTGACTAAGGGGTCTCAGCTCAAGAAGAGATACTCCAGGCATCACATGATTCACCTTTGGCAGGACATCAAGGGTTTACCAAAACCTACAGGGCCATTAGAGATAGATTCTCATGGAAGGGCCTCAAGGAGGATGTACTCCAGCACATCCAGGAGTGCGATGTTTACTAGAGGAACAAGGGAGAGATGAGCCATCCCGCGGGTTTATTGCAGCCTCTTCCCATTCTGGAGGGGAAATGGGAGAGTATTTCGGTGGACTTTATCACAGGGTTGCCCATGGTACAGGGCAAGGATTGCATCTTTGTCATCATTGACTGAATGACAAAGTACACACACGTTTTTGCCATATCCACACACTATAAAGCAACACAGGTGGCCGAGCTATTCTTCAAAGAGATCTTTAGGCTACACGGTCTTCCTAAGACCATCGTCAATGACAGGGACAACTATTTCACGGGCGGGTTTTTACAGGAGCTTTTCCAGTTGTTGGGGATAGAGTTGACAACGAGTACCAATTATCACCCACAGATGGATGGGCAGACAGAGATAATTAACAAGTGGCTGGAGGGCTACTTGCGTAACTATGTCAGTGGGTAGCAGTGAGCATGGTTGACGTGGCTGCATCTAAGGGAGTACTGCTACAATACTTCACATCACATGTCCATTGGTATGTCACCATTTTATGCTTTATATGGGTATCATCCTTTTATCTTTTGCTGACTTGATGTTTGGTGATAGCAAGGCTCCTAGAGCCAAGATATGGATCCAAGAGAGTCAGGATATTCTTCAAGCTCTCAAGGATAACATGGCTACAACACAGAACGAGCAGAAGCTGTATGCTAATAGGGGTCGGGTGGAGAGACAGTTTGAGGTAGGGGACATGGTCTACCTATGGTTACATCCATACCAACAGCCGTCACTAAAGTAGAAGGGGGCTGAGAAGCGTCAGCTCTGCTTTTATGGGCCATACAGGGTGATACGCAGGATTGGACAGGTTACATATGAGTTGGAGCTGCACCAAGGCAGCAAGATTCATAACATTTTTCATGTATCATGCCTGAAGAAGGCATTGGGGTAGTGGGTGACAGTGACAGATGAGATACCACCCATGGATGACGAGGGGCATTTGGTATTGCAGCCAAAGGCTATCATCGATACCAGGGAGAGGCAGCTGCGGAGCAGGACGGTCTGGGAATTCTTGGTGAGGTGGAAGATTTTTCCAGATGAGGATGCCACTTGGGAGAGTGAGAAAATCTTACAGCATTCGTCACATCAAGTGCTTGAGGACAAGCAACATTTTTCCAGGGGAGACTGTATTATTCCTAATTAGCTATGGCTAATTGGAATATTAGATTTTGTTCAATTTTTGCCTCCTATAGTTATTTGTAAATAAAAAGTGACGAAGGGGGACATAACTCACTTTTAGAATAAAAATTCACTTCCTTGTAGCACAATGTTGTGACTTAAAGGGGAGCCAAGGGGGCCAAAAGGGGATGCAGAAATGGAGCCCACGCAGACACATGGAGGAACTGTGCAGGAGGAAAGGAACACGTGGCAAGAGGGGAATCACACAGGAGGAGGTGAGCCTTGGGATTAAGAGAGGCAAAGGCTATACAAGAGAAAGGATCCCCCTCATTTTGATCATTCTGGTTATGAGCATTTTGTGATAGTCATTTCAACTTAGAGCACGCCGGCTGTTTAGCTAGTCTGTAGCACTGTTTAGTGCATTGAGTGTCTTTGTTCGCAGATCTCACCCTTAGCTCCGGGGGACTTCAAGTGCCTGCTCGAGCAAGGTATTTCCATTGGCATTCCAACAATAGTTTCATCAGCATTTCAGCAGTAGTTTCATCAACATATTTGAGGAACTGCCAGAACCCCAAGGGGGTGATTTTCGAGGTTTGGCCATTTTAGAAAATCTTTATGGGTTTTTCTAGGTTTCTTGAGTAGAGTCCGATTCCAGAGTTTCATCCTTTTCTGAGGAAGGGAGCAGCCCTAAATCCTCATTCAATTTCCAGCAGCAACAACAGTATGATAGTTTTCCAGCAGCTGGGACGCAGATTAGTGTGAGTCCATTCCAGGAAAGCTTTCTGGGTTTCTTGAGTAGAGCCCAAATCTAGAGTTTCAGCTTTTACCGAGGAGGGGAGTAGCCCCAAAGCATCATTTGTTTTCTAGCAGCAACATCCACGCAAAGAGGCCATTCTTGTCATTCTGGGAGTATTTCTTCACTTGCCTTATGCAAGTCGAGGTGCCATCTATATAATCACCTCTTGCACTCATTTATTGCTCAGCATAATAAAATGGCTTAACATTTCTCGCTACATTTCTTGTGTATCTGCTTATATTCCCGGTTTACATTATTATATGATGTTCCACTATTATTTCATCACTTATGGGTTATTATATCATTTGCACATATTTGGTTCGAGTTTTTGCTGGGGTTTGAGGAATATTCCAAGTTAGAGATATTATATGTATATGGTTTTCGACTCTTTTCATGGTCATAGTTGACTCTTAAAAATCATGTGCTATATATTTTGTTTTTCCCCAAATGGCATCTGATGTAATATGCCACATGTATATCTTTTCTTAATATAATATATATCAAGGCTTTTTCATACTAAAAAGAAAAGAAAAGAAAAAACAAAAACAAAAACAAACAAACAAACTATTACTGATTTTAGGGTTTACTAGTTCTAGCTTGGTGCATTGTTCATAATTGAATGTGACTAATCTAAGATGAAATTGCATGCACAATAAGTAGAATTGAGTAATAATAAGTACGAAGTAAGAAAAAAAATTATTTATTCCTAGTTGAGAATAAATACAAGAATATGAATAAATAATTGAAAATACAAAATAATTAGGCCTTAAAAAAAACTTGAAAATAAAAAACAATTTGGCTTTAAAAAAATCATCAAATTTGTTATATGGTAAGAAACAATTTCACATAACTCTAAAGTTGAGTTAAATTAACAAAATAGTCAATATAACTCTAATGTTGAGAAAAATCAATAGAATAATATATATAACTCCAATGTTGAGATAAATCAACCAGATAATCTATATAACTCCAATGTTGAGAGAAATCAATAGAATAGCCCATAGCAAATACCCACAAGAGTTTGAATTCTAGAGAAAATGGCTTGGCCAAAGGTGGCTTCTTCTCATTAAAAGTGAGACAGTAGTACATGAAAGATTAAGAAAACTCTTTTCCTTGAATACAATAGCTCTATTTATCAAAATTTCTCTTTATTGTTGGCCTTCTACCTTCTTGACTCTTTGCCTTCCACCTACTTAGTTTTTTCAAATGCATTATCTTGTCTTTTACCCAAGTTCACATTATGATTATATCACATATAACCATTTATATAATAAAATACTCTTTTTTGGCCTAATAGTTAAGAGACAATTTCATTTAAGAAGAGTTGAATTGTTACTTTGTGTAGGTGTAAAAAACTACTAATAAGTGACAATCTAAATTTCTCAAGATGCTTGCCTTAAGCTACTTCTGATATGTGACAATTTGAATGTGCTCAAGATGATTTTCCATTTTTCCTTATCTATTCATCTAGTGATGATGATTAGTTACTCTTTGACATCTATCATGGCAAACTCACCATCCTCAAATTTAGATATAGGCCATGTTCATTCAAATCCACATTATTAAACTCGGAAAGAATGAGGAACCCATAAAGCAACTAGTTTTTCATTAACTAAAACATCATGGTTAGAATGACTCATGTGATGATGGAGAGAATTGTCCTCAAATATATAAATAGCTCCACTCTCACCTCCATTAAACAATAAATAGATAGAATGACTACATCACATAAAATGTGCATTTGGAACATGGACATTTTGCCTCATCTTCACCTCATGTCCTATTTCAATATTCCCTTTGTAAATTTTATTATCAATACTAATCATAAGGTGAAGGAATCTCACATTAGTGACCTCATAGAATCTCCATTCTTAATAATTTTAAACACTTCAAAGAAACTAAATCTTAAACATAAATGCTCATACCCAAGAGCTAACATAATTTTTCTAGAGATTTGATGCATCCAATAATAATATTGGTCAAAAGCACTTTGTCCCTCTTTCAATAATTGAAGTGGATCTACTAAGTGAACTAGAAGAAATAAATCATATCTCCCTAGATAATAAATCTTCTTTGAATACATGTTATATGACAATAACTAGTTTGTAGCTACCATATTCATATTATAACAATGCCAACTAGATACTTCCACAAAGGTAAAAATTCAATTCCCAAACCTTTAATTCTTTAAATGTAAAATAAGTGAGAAGCCAAGGAATTTCTTAACAACCTCTCAAAAAATGTTAAGTTCCATCCACAACTAAAATCTCCATATTTTTGCAGTGATTAAAAATTGAGATTTGCAAATGCAAAAAGACAAACTATATGAGTTCAATATGGTCATTGAAGACATTTATTTTGAATAGGCCTAAAAAAAGACTCACTACAAGTTTCTCTCTCAAGATAGAGCTTTCTCGATAAGGTTTTTGTGATAAGGAATATATTCAAAAGGGATTTTTGAGGTGCAAGAAGCTCCCATCTCTCATAGAATTCTTTTGTTGCACTCGTCTTGATGTTTTGTGCAATATATAATTACTTTACAAATCTTAGTGTTATGTGCCATTCGAATTTTCTTTATGTCCCTTTTTAAAACATTGAGTGATTCATAATAAAGGACCTTGTTTGAAGTGTATTGCATTTAAACAAACTCTAATGTGATATGCTTGGAAAGTTTAGGTATCATATCAAAAAACATTTTGAGTGTAACATATTTTTCAAACCTTATATTTTGTTGTTCAATTGATTGAAAGATTGATGTTCAATCAATTGAACAACACAAATTTCCTTTTTTTTATGTTTGTTGTTCAATCAATTGAATGATTTGTATTCAATCAATTGAACATCAAAGATTTATTTTTGTGTGTTTTGTTGTTCAATCAATTGAACAACACCGATTTCTTTTTGTACGTTTTGTTGTTCAATTGATTGAACGATTTTTGTTCAATCAATTGAACAACACCAATTTATTTTTGTGTGTTTTATTGTTCAATCGATTGAACGATTGATGTTCAATCAATTGAACAACACCAATTTTTTGTGTGTTTTTTTGTTCAACCGATTGAAAGATTCCTATTCAATTAATTGAACGACATCTATTTTTTTTTGTGTGTTTTGTTGTTCAATCGATTGAACGGTTGCTATTCAATCAATTGAACAACACCAATTTCTTTTTATGTGTTTGTTGTTCAACGAATTGAACAAATGTTATTCAATCGATTGAACAATTGTTGTTCGGTAGAACGAATAGCTGTGATTTCCTTTTGTTGTTCCATTGTTGGTCATTTTTTTTACCATTTTCTTTATCTTCCGTGTTTTGAGTGAAAACCATCTGTTTGGATTTGGAATTTGTACCTAAGATAAAGAAAAAAAGTAATATTAATACCATTATGACTTGTAAAACCTTTTGATGGTCATCTTTATTCCAAAACTGACACGGTTCATCTATATAATGATTGGTTGAATATCTTCTCTTTGGAAACATCATAAAATGATTTACTATTTTAATACCATGGTGGTTTACCTTTCACACTTTCAATGCACAATTACCTTTGGTATGATGATATAGGGATAAAAGCATAACTTTCATTGACACTTTTTTTACTTCTTATGCCATCCCTAACTCTTAAGGAGTAAATGAGCCTCCCTCCCTTTACAATAAAAATATGAAAATATGAACTATGAAAATACAACATACTTCTTAAAGAGGATAGGGGGTCTCATCACGAGCCAGCCTGAGCCAGCCTACGATGATCATAAGGGTGTAACAGGTGACATTCCATTATGTCCAACACACCAAGGTAATCATCTTATTGATAGTTACAACTGTCAGAAGGACAAGGGGTCTCATCATGAGCCATCCTTATAATGTTGTTATATCTTGGTGAATGGCATTATGATTATCTAGTTACCATGCTAGCATAGTGGTCTCTTTATAGCAAGGAAAAAGAAAATCATCTAAATACTAAAAGGAGGACCTTGGCACATTTTTGGGTTCAAAAGCAACCTAGCCGAGGTTATGAGCACTTGTTGGCAGCAGTGACTCTGCTTGTGGTATTGAAGTACTCTGTTACATTGTCAAATACTCTCTATGCTATTACCCCCTGTTGATTCATTTCTAAAGGAGAATTTACCATTTGAACAAAATTTCTAATTAAATTAGCCAACATGCATGATAAACTATATATTTATATGCATTATATCATTATTGTCCAATCACTCAATATCAATAGTCATTAATATTTATCACGGGTCATGTGTTCATCACCTTTCCACCTAAGGTAAATATCTATTTACATAATGATTTAATTTCCATGTTATTCTTTTTACAGGAATTTCAAATCTTTTGACCTATACTGCTCAGATTTATTTTGTCGTATTTTATGTCACTTTGATTGATTGTCCGAGTGCATTTATGATTTCCCGACACCCTCTCCCTTTTTCCCATGCTTGGTGGGTGTGGACGCCCTTTTCTAATTGGAGGGGGAATGATCTTTGTTGTGGATAGCATGTGTGATGATTATTAAACTACTTTCTAGTTGAAGGACTCCATTAGGAATGTGTGTGTATAATAATTATCAAACTGATTTATGAATAGAGGCGGGATGGTCTGCCTTATGGATAACATGCGAATTAATTGTGATGTTGTGCCAAATACTGCTGATGAGACAAATAACATAATTCCCTTTGATATTAACTCTCAAACAATGTCATTTCTCTATCAATAGCTTTAACATTCTACAGTGATGTTATGAACTAAGAAATTGTGAGAAGAGTGCATGCAAACTTGTAAGTGAACCAGTTACTGGGAAGAAACAGCCATGGGAGGAAAAGCCATCCGCAGTGAACCCACAATGCTCTGGGTATCAGACCAGGCTTGTGAGATTCTTCAGCACGCTAGCTGACTTCAATACTAAACCAAGCTATAGGGATTTCATGAGGAAATGACACTTGAATTTATGCAGAATTTACAGAATGGGTTCATGATGGTAAAAGGAAGAAACATAACAATCTTTAAAGAAGTTATAGCCGAAGTCTCTAGAATTCCAGCAGAAGGTACTAGATGGACAAACAAGTATGTTCTCCTACAATATGAAGTCACAGTATTTCAAGACCCAGACGAACAACTGATGCGCAAAGGAAAAGGGATTCACCCTACAGCTTTAAGGAAACCATGGCAGGAATTGGCGACCATTGTACAGAGGTATATCACGTGTGATGGACATTAGGACGTGGTAAAAAGTCAACAACTTAAACTGTTATCTATTTTGAAATAGAAAATTACAGTTAATCTACCATTTTATTTAAATTCTTTATTGCATGATGTTGCTAGTCGAGTTAGAAAGGCTAAGGAGCCACATCTTGTCATCAACCATTATGGGCTGATTAAATTAATCATCATTCTTGGACTGGCTTAGTAGCAATTGACCTGGGATAACCTTATAAACCCTATTTTGGCCACACCTAAAGAAAACCTAGAGACTAAACAACACATGGTAAGGCTAACAGGTCTGAGCAGGACAAGAAAAAGAAGGAATCCTTCTTTTCCCTTTGGCCTAGTAAAGTGTAGATGCTTTGCGAGGATAAAATTGCAGGAGCACACCCCAATTCAAATGAAAGAAGCAGGGCCATCCCGCATTCCCTCTCCAAGTCCACAAGATGACTCTTTATAGGACTATGAGGAAGAAGTGGCCCGAGTACTAGAGAATATGGGGACATTTTGTGGATAAAGGGAGCTATTTGGAAATTCTAAAGGGAAAATTATGCCCCTGCCGACGGTTCTAGCCATGCTAAAACTATACCATTTACTGATAATTTGGAGGGTCAGAGGGAATCAGTTCCTTCAATGGATGAGCTCCTTGTGAAAGAGACCCATGCAGATGAAACCCTCAGGGATGGAAATCAAGCTGAGGTTATTGTTCCAGTGGAATATCCAACAAAGGAAAACCCTACAGGAGAAACCATGGAGGATGAAAATCAACCAGGGGACACTATCTTAATGAAGTCCCCAAAGAACAAGGCCCATACATAAGAAAACCATGAAAATGTTAATCACTTAGGAAACACCATTCCTTTGGGGTCCCCTGAGAGGGAAGCTCATGAAGAAAAATACCTAGGAGGTGAGAACCCATCGGGAGACACGGTTCTAGTAGAACCTCATCTTGATATCACCACATTCCTACCTTAACCTAAAATAAGCATAGTCGTGCTACCATTGATCAACAATCCAACGACAAAGAAAACATATAAGGACATATTGAGGAAGTTGCTTAAGAAGTCTAGGAAGCAGAAGAAAACAATTAAGCAACTGAGAGAATGGTGGGAGGAATCAGTCAGGGTTTGGAAATTGAAATTAGAATTGGAGACAGAAACATTCTCTTGCAGAGATATTGAAACCCAGAGTGAGACCCGTTTTGTTTGTTAAAAAGGAACCCAAATAGAGCAATGTCTTTTAAAGAGTAGTGAAATGCAAATAGAAGGTCCTTGCGTTTCCCCAATGTTAACCCAAACGAACTTCCCCACTACTAAGGGTGCTATCCAGAACAATTCTGTAGATAATTTACAGGAAGACTACCATATGCCCCAAGGAATAGTTGAAGTTGTTGTTTAAACTGATACTAAAGGAAATACCCAAGGTCATTGTTGTATGACCCAAGAAGCAGCTGAGGTTGCTGTTCAAACTGACTCAATGGTAACACAGGATGATGAAGTCTAGACAGAGGAAATGACCAACTACGTTCCTCTGGTAAGGAAGCAGTTATTATAAAATTGCAAAACGAACTAGCTGAGACTTAGCAAGAGTTGGCTTGGAGAAGTAGTGTCATTACAAGTACACTAGGAATTGTGAAAGAAATTTGAAATAATTACTGTCATAGAGGATGCGACTTTCGCCAATTACAAAGATGAGTAGAAGAAAGTAAAAAACACAATCCAAGCTGTAGAAGGCCAAGGAGCAAATTCAAACTATTTTCTCTCTCTACTCAGATGATTTGTCATGCCGGGCACCTACCACCAATTATGCACTACTCTTGTTAGAAAGATACCTCTTACTAAAGTTTAAAGTTGACAAGGTTGGTAAATCATCGGAAATTAAGACCACTCCAAACTTTGTTAAATGTTTCAAAGAACAAAATGAATAGGTACAACACATTTTATGTGAATTGTACATGCACAATTTTTTCTTAGAGGATGACTTGGATAGTAATCCTGGCCCCTTCATTGGGGATATCCAATTTCAAGATTTTCTTTCTTTTTCCACCAATCAGATTAAATGGGCTAAAGCCCATAATATTTTCTAAAAGAGGGAATATGGTATAGACTTATGGGTCGAGGGAGAACCCACAAAACCACTACATGTTTCTGTCCAACATAAACAGTTCATGAAACGAACAGGTGTTGTGGCTCAATTAGGACCACTCCATACAGACATCATATAGGCAGTAAACGAATACTTCCAAGAAATTAAGGAAGAAGCTTTTTTAGCAGCAAGACAAAGGTGGGAAGCCTCCAATAACAATGTCAGGAACAAGGAGCCATTTGGGTTGAGAAATTTCAAATCTACCTCTACTCGTCTACACAAATATAGAAATATGGTCCTAAGCATGGCCCCTAAATGGATAGGGTGCCGTTACAAAATTCCAATTATATAGTACCCTCTTGATGGGTATTATTACAGTGATTATAATTTTCCAGAATAGCGTGTGAACTAGGATTTTGCAGTACTCAAACAGAAAAAACGGTCTTAGGTTGTATAAGGAATAGGTTTATCTTGCTTAATGAATCAACTATACCTCAATCATCTGATTGCATTAGGACATGAAAAAAGGTAAGTAGGGAAGTATGTTGCGCTGTGGAAAAGGTATGTTTTTTCCTTATATTAGCCTAATTAATCATTTGTCTTTATGTATTTATTTTTGTTTAAGGAATAAATATAGAAGAAACAATAGTAGAAGATGGATAAAATCGATTATTAACAAATTGGTTAAATCTGAGCATGAAAAACTAAATTTCGTTGTCTTTATATGAAGGGATGCGAATTGAATGATTGTTGTTCAAATGATAAAACAATAGCACCAAGAAAGGAAAAAGAAATTGTCTTGATTAAAGAGGACAATGGAAGACCAGGAGGATCAATTATGTTCTGTGATGAAATCACATGAGGATTCACTTCTATCCATTTATCTTTCCAAAAGTTATATATATCCATCAGGCGAAATGAACAACTAATTAGGAATTTTAAGATTGTAACTATTCCTTTTGGACACAGAATACTTTCTTTACTGTGATGCTATAACTCTATTATCAAGTTTAATGAAGAAGATCATGTTTCATCTATAATCGTACTCCGAATATCTTTCAGTGGTGACTTATGGAGACTTTGGGCCAAGTCCATAGGAGATCCATTGCTTTAATTGTGCCATGTTTACTTCTTCTTATTCTGATAATTATTTATTATTGTTAGTTTGTGAAATTAGCATTATTCTAATTTCTATGAGGATTGATGATTATGATTTTCTTTTGTTGTTCAAAGTTCAAACTAGATTACAGATCTTGTCATGTTTTACATCTGCGTGCTAATCTTAACCGAATTGATTAGGTTGATTTAGGTATTCGATTGTTGTTCATTCTAGAGTAGTGTTACCCAAGATCTCAAGCTTATAGATGATTGCTTTCCATGAGATATTTGCATAGTTACTTTTTGTTCAATTGTTGTAGCTTTCCTTCATATTAAATGAATTAGTGTCAACACCAGTTAGATTGCTAAGAGTGATTCCTTTTACTTGCATTCCGATACAGTTTCTTGTAGAGTAGATTAAGTAGATTTGAAAGTATTTTAGAGATTTCTTTTAGAATTCTTTGGATTGAAATTCAAAAATTAGATATTAACAATTGCAATGATTCTAAATCATTTCATTATGAATGACCCTCTGAATTCACTTACATATACAATGTTGAACACTCTTGAAATAAACAAACTTACTCTGCGTTGATGATTAATATAGGTATTAAGATCGCTTTTAAGAAGTCATATTAGTACACCAACATTTTGGATGCATTTTAACTGAAGAGACATCCATGTAAAGTGAAAAATTTAGTTTCTATTTGCACTAAATTTGCACAATGACAGAAAATGAAAAATGTTAAATTGGAGAAAATATTTTTCAGCTCAAAGTTGACTAAGAAAATCATCATATTAACATACAAATCAATACACATTTAAAAATTAGGGGCCATGAGTAATGAGATAGAATAAACATTAGATTTGTATTGTCTGATAAGAATATGCATAGAGAACTTCATATCAAAGACATTCAATTCACATTAATGATTTATCTATCTCTGCTTTATTAGTTGGAACTATTAAACAAAGTAGCATTCATGAAACATAAACTATATAACTATTACCTATCTACTTAAGTTTCATTTCCTTTCAAAGTCGCTTAAAATGAGGAAAATTTAAAAAGAAGAAAATCACTACTAGTAAAATATATATATCTCTATGAAAGATCGATATCCAACTCTTGTAACATGATGCCTGTTTCCTACAAGGAAACATTACGCAAGATACTAATTAGTATGTTATTCTTGACCAACATATGTTGTATGGTTAGATTCGTGAAGAACATCCTTAGCTTCCTTCAACTCCACTAAATCTTCCAAAGGGTATTGATTTCCAATTTTCTTCTAGTTTTTCCTCTATCACAAAATCATGATAAATTATTGACTCAGCCCCATTTTCCTTCAGCTCTATAGAAACTTAAGCTTGATCAACACCCTATATGGCATTTTGTTCAATCAAACTGCATACACCAAATTCATATTTATCATTCACGATTGTGAATCAACAAATTTAAATATGAAAAGAAGAGTCACACCACAATAGCTGAAAAAAATAATACACTAATCACCTCAATGGATCATCCTATATTCCCTGTCTAGAAGCATAAGACACCAGAGTTTTCAACGAAGATCTTCATCCCAATGGAGTGCCTAGGTTAGAATAAAAATCCTACACTTTCATTGTCCTCACACCCATAGACACCATAAATAGACTCACCCCTTGAAGACCCTACACTTTTATTATTTGTGTAGATCTCTTCAATAGGGACCATGTTTTATTCTCCCTACAAAATAAAAGACCCACATTTAAATTATTTGACAAATGAATATACTCCTAATACACACTAAAACCTGATAATTTTTTTAATAGTGTTACACCATGATCCCAATTTGATACAATCCCTTTGACTCTTTTTAAATTTGTGGAAAACTGAATACTTGTTGATTCCACTGAATTGTCATTGTACCTCACCTAGTTTAACATAAAAAGTGACTCTTATTTCTCATTTCAAAAAGCTCAAAGATTGAATTCAATGGGTAAAAACTATATACACTGGATCTAGCATATTTAAACTCTAACTATCCCAAAAGGGTGCCTACTAAACCAATATGAGAAAATGGCAGTATCTTAGCTTCCTTCAATGTAAAGACTGAACACTGAAGTAAAATAAGGATGGTCTTGACTCAATTTTCCGTAGGAAACTTCACTCCTTTCTTAATAAAAGACTTGTTTCTAGTTTCATTACTTCCAAACACTGTTGTTCAAAAGCAGAGATGTGGCCCAAACCTAGAACCTCCTCGATGCCACTTTTACCTAGTATCACCTTTGAGGCAAGGAAAGGAGATTTAGTAATGTTTGAGTGAATATATGTATTTTCCACATGCATCATCAAATATTTCTCCAGCATATGACATAGACAATGCCGCAAAACCTTTTCCAGCTTTCACTTTGACAACTTTAGTTCCTCCATATTGAGACTGCTTAGTCAGAGCTTTGATATCCTCATTCAAAAGATTAGTATTTTATTTTGGAGTAGCCTGTGCAAAGAGAGGAAGGATAGTGACACTAACATGTCCTCTTACAAGAGGGGCATTCACTTATTCCACAGAGACACCTACTTTGGTAGCATATAAAATATTTCCACAAACAAAATCAAGCATTGTGACACCAAAGATATTTTTTCATTATAGGTTCCAACCTTCTTGAAAGCCTCACCAGCAATGGGTACATTTTAATTTATAGGATTTTTTTATCATTTTTACTAATCCTTTAGGGAAATATTTTGCAATGGCTATACACAGGGATTTTTCATTGCCTACATTAATATTGAGAAGAGAGTCTCATGTCATCCCAAGTTTATGAGGCACACTAACAAGAATTATCATACCATATAATCCTTCCAGTGCTTTCCCTAGTTGATCATCGCCCATATATCTTGCGACCCGTGCTTGATTATTGATGACCAACATTAGTTGCAACTCCAAGCGTGCCAACAATATCATAGAGAGTGAGATTAGAGGCAAGAGGATTAAGCTTTATCAGTAGAGAAATAGGCTCCCCAATTCCTCCTATTGTGGCATGAGTGATTTCCAGAGCTCCACAGATTGTAAAAGCCATCTCTTCTCCTCCTCCTTGTCCAAAAGTTCTGGAACTGATTATTATTATAATCATCAAATGTTATTTTTAAAATTAATATACGTGGTCTTTTAAGAAAGAAATTAATTTTAATAATTTATGTACATAGATGAGAGTACTATTCCATCCATGCCGCTGAAAGTCGTAACAAAATTATCAACTTCCATTCAACCATAAAAACATGAAAAGATAATGTACTAGAATCCAAAGTTCAAAATATTTGATTTTCATACTGATAAGGGAGTAAATATTGCAATTTCAGTATAACCTATGAGAGACATTTGCATATGAGGTGCTTCAAGTGGAGGAAAATAACATGAAAATAGGTGGATTTACTTTACATAGGGAAATAATTATCGAAGGTACAGTCCAAATATCATCCCCACAAATCAATCTTGAAGCCATAGCACTTGAATATCATTGAGCATCTTTCCTATCCAATCTCTCCCATACAAATAAGATGACAGAACCGAAAAAAAATTCAATTGCAAAATAAGATACAATGTAGAACGAAATCACAATAGCCATTGGGATGGGAATGAAACTTGAGATTTTGTGAGGATTCAAATCCCTCATAAAGCTGCTTAGTATTGCAGACATAAAGAAGGCATAACAATTTGGCAGACAATGTTTTGGCAGTGTTAAAATCCCTCCACACCCAAAATTGCCATTTCTCGGAAGATCACAGAATATGGTGCCTTGTATGCTTGATTAGGGGAACCTATATCAAAATCTCTCCAAAACATCTAGAAAGTAAGGGGTGCCAAAATACATCCTATCATAATACCAACTAACTAGCATATAAACAATTGATAGAGGGTGTGAAAACAATTGACATCATCACTCCACAGGCTACTAAACATGCAATGACACCGACATTACTACCTACAAATGATGCAAAAATGAAGAGTCATAGCTTTCCACAGGTGATAGTCAAGTTCTAATCTATCAAACTTGCTCCATATGAGTTGCAAAATGTGAAAGTTGGGGCCACAACATAGGAAACTAGTACCAAGTTCCATTTCAAGGGAGGGAAAATGGCAGGTATTACCCAACAAAAATTGTTGCAAAAACAACATAACCATAGGATGCTACCAAAAATGGTATTTTGTTTTTCATGAATATCTCTTCTTGCATTTTTTCCTCCACTGATTTTTCATTGTCATTAACTTGAACATTGTTGATGAGAGGAATTGCATTTCGTTTAGTATATTGGGTATAAACTTCCTTACTAGTAATGCTTATTATCTTGACAAGGTGTTACAACCCATCACCTAGAATAAGAAAAATAGCTACAAACACCTTATCCCCATACATTCCTTTGAAGTAATTACTACCAAGGTCTGTTGGATACTAGTCACCTTCTCGTTTGCCAATAAGAGGGCATAAGCATCCCCATGCTATTATTGGCACAAGAAAAATTAAAAAAATGACAATGTAAAGGAATATAAGGCCACAGCCAATGTACGTTGGACTGAAGTCAAAATAGAATGTGTTTTTATATGCTTCCAACCCTAAACTTAGAAAGTTGTCAAATTCACATGAATCTCCAATTCCACTAAAAGATCACTTGAATAAGCTCCAGATGAAACTAATGCTTAGGTACTTTCCAAGACACTAAACTTGCTTTCTTGCAGTATCAACACCTTTGAGAGTGTGAGAACTATTAATCAGCAACATTGTAGCAGTGCCACTACGATAAGTGAGTTTGTAATCTATGAACATTACCTTGTGAAGTGGAACAAGGCAAATTCACCTAAAAAAATAACAGTAAAATGAAGGAAATTATCTACCGTAAAGAAGGATTCCTAATGTCCTCAACCCTATTTCCTGGATAGTCATCTCCACTTAAATTATGTGTTGTTTAGTCCACATAAATCATGTATGTCCCAAAACCACTACTAAAAATGATGCCATAGTAGGCGACAACACAAGTTTGAATGAACGGATTTTCCTACTTGGTGAAATGGGTTGTCCATATCCCCAGCTTTGACATAATCCCCATCCATGTTTTCGCTAGGAGAAATCCCAACAATTTAGCAGCCACATTGAGAGAAGTAATCACTCCCACAGTCAGATTCAATTTACACCTGATAATGCAAAATAACCCTCCAAGAACAACACTCACCATAATGCCCTATATTGTGATTTATTCTTTCCATGTTGGTGGTACCTCTAAATTATTCTCGGCTCCACATCCATGTTTGTTTCCATCATCTACTAATGTCATACACACCTCTCATCTAGTATCCTTCCTGCCCATTTTCACCTATTTCCTTCAAACCTTCACGGAGAGTAATTCGTCATGTGTCCTACTAAACTTGCGAGAATTTTACTCTCTCGCTATAGTCACACCTACGAACGAATGTGTAGCCATTCAGAACCCTTTGAACCTAGTACTACATCGCACTGCACCAATATGTCATAATTGAGATTTAACAGAATGATTTGTTAGCAAAAAAATCAGCATGGAACCAAGAGGGGAATATGAGAAGAAGGATCTCTTCTCCTCCTCCATGTTCAACATTGAAACCGCCCGGTGAAGGGAAGGTGGAATATAAATTTCTTGTGACTTTACCACGTGTCTATTTTTTTGTTTGTGTGAATGAAAAAAATAAAAGTTTGTGATTGGTTGGGGTGAATAGTATCTTCTCACCCAAATCCCACAAAGAAAATGCCTTTGGCTGTAATTAATGGTGCAACAACCCATCTTGAAATTATGCACTATTTTTCAAATGGGTATAAATAGCATTTGCACCACAAAGTGCAAAGACACGTTGATATTTTGTTTGCTTTTTTTTACCCTTTGAATAAAATTATTGTACTTACCTCACAAGTTTGGGCTTGTAGGAAATTCTAGCTTGGTTATTCTCATCGATAATGGTTCTTTCCAAGAATCTTGGGGCTTTGGGCACACTTGGAATTGCACCCAATGTAGGTTGGGTAACCTCTTACCCATGGAAGGGTTGTGAATATTCTAGCATGGAATTACACTATAACTTCATTAGTTATTTATCTATCAAAAGTGTTCAGTGTATAAACCTTCCTAGCCATGGCAAGAATATGGAAACTTGCCACCCACATGACAATGAGAATGTGGGATCCTAGTAAGCAACATGAAATTGAGCTAAAGTGTTCTGGATTGCTTTGGTATTTTGTGGGTGTGAATATTTCATCCATGTAACAAAACATATTCCTATTTTTCCAAAAACAAAATTGAAATTCTCCAAAAAACTAGTAGCATATGAAAAAGTTACCATTTAACGAAACAACATCCCTTTATACCCAAAAATGGATTAAACATTTTTCAGCACCTATCTGTGAGAGTAATGAAAAAAACATTTTCCCTTTATTGGGCATCCTAGACAGATTGTAGGGATTGAAGTAAAATAGAGAGAGAGGGAGAGATATTGAAAAATTATATTACACTTGCCCTTCCAATATATTGGAAAAATATATACAGTGACCAATCCTACTTGAGTAGACCTCTATCTGCCCCATCTTTGTCTCTTTATGCACCATGCCATATAATTGTTCAAGTGCCGGAAATGAACCCATAACACATACTGATTTGATAATGTTTTTTGTGAGAGAAATCAAATAGAATGAGAATGTATTTGCAAATTGTTTATAATTGATCAATGATTTGAAATGTGTATAAAAATCCAGAATTGCAAATGCACTAGGTTGATATGCTTATTCATAGAGGATATCTTTACTGAGTATCTCTTGTATCACCATTAGGGCTAAACAAAAACATGAATAGGGAAAAATTGGCCTAAGATGAAGAAAGATTTGACAAGAACGAGAATAGGCCACAAATAATGTTAGAAAAAGATGGGAAATAATCTTCCTATATGAATCAAATCCATTTTTTTATGAAATGTATCGGTGTTTCACAACTAAATATGTGAATGATATGGTAATGGTTATTTAGAAAGACTGCACATGTCTATCTAGAGGCTGTAATAATGCTTCACTGAATTTTCTAGGCATTGCTGGCTTGGGAAAATAGTTTCCTTCACTTTGACACCATTCTTGTAAATCTTGTACGTGGGTACAATAAATGCTGTCAGGCGGTGTGAAAATATATTTTTTTTCCTGTGTGCACCTTCAACAATTAAAGACAAGTCCATCTTAGAGAAAGTTAAACAATCTACAATTTATCTCAAATGCATCTTTGGTTAACCAACAATTAAATACAACTCTATTTTTTTCAATGTCCACTTTCATCAATTAAACACAAGTTCATGTTAGAGAAAGTTAAGCAATGTTCATTTTTCTCTCAAATGCATCACAAAATAATAATATTAATTCAATTTTAAAATTATATTATACATCAATTTCCAAAACACAAATATCCATCTTTGTCATTTAGCATAAATCCCAAGCTCATCTACCATATGCAATTTGACCCAAATCTAATGTAAAACATGAATGCTTCTAAAATATATACAAAAGTTTTGCAGGTCATCATTGTTCAATTGCACCAGCCCTTACTCCCTGCAAGATGATCTGTAAACTAATATAAAACTTCAATGCTTGTAAAATATCTACAAAAATCCAACATCAGTCATCATTGGTCACTTATATTAGCCCTTACCAAATTCTTCTCCCTATGGGCACCTTCAAGAAGTTGACAGAATAATATATTCCACATAGTTGATCAAGAAAGGGAGAAATCTTCTTACATTGGTCATTTGATATTGTATTGAAATGGACTACTACTATGCCTGCATATCCATACACATATAAAGCTAGGTCATTAAATTGATATTGTATTGAAATGGACCACTGTTAGGTCATTAAATTTTATTTTAATGTATGGGAAGGGTCTTAGCTTTCTTGTTGATTGTTAATGTCTCTGCTTCTAAGCTGTGTTAGTGTATAGAGAATGTGACATAACTGTGGATGAAATTATTTCTTTTCAAAGCATGAGGGTGTCCCTAAGCACTTGCAGGAAGGCTCCACCACCCTTCCTTTTTCAGCATATTGGGTATGTGCTACTAGAGTCCTCATGTTGGAAGTCAACCAAAATAAGTTTCTTTGCAGTGACATGGAGTTGCTTTTAGGATCGAGAAGGATCCTCTCATAAATGGCATGTGCCAGGAGAAGTGTAACTCCTAAATTCACGAAAAACTCATGGAGAATAATGACCACTAGAGCATCAGAGTCACCATGCCTAGAAGTCATCATCTGAGTTTGGGGAAAGAAGGAGGGGCTGAAACACATTGATGAATGTAGCACCCAATTTTAGGAGGGGTAGCACTAGAGAACATATCAAATACCAAAAGTTGTTGGTAAGAAGCAGTGGCATCGATCTAGGGGTCGGTGGAAGAACTGAGGCAACGCCATGGTCAAGGAAACTAGATCAGCCTAATGAATGTAGAGCTGAGACTTATTTACATCGAAACATCAAGGGATTCCTCTAATGCATTGGAGATGGGAAGGAAGATATCCCTTACTCAATTCATGCTGAAGGAAGAGAGTTAGTTTTATGTGACAAAGAGAGGAGTGCTCTAGCTTTATATCATAGATTGGGTACAACTTATAGTACCCAAGAGAGGTAAACCCTATGCGTGGTGATTTCTAACTAGTTGTTGATATGGAAGAGGGAAGTGGTTGGTAAAAAATGGACACTAGACATGGAAACCCATGGTTGCTTGCTAATGTTGCACAACATGGTGGTTTTTCATAAATGGATGATTTGTGAAGTTGCCCTATCAATCTCAGGTCGAAGGTCAGAAGTTGGGACAGGTGCAGAAGAATAACAGTGTAGGAGAAGAGAGCCAACCCAGCTATGTCGAATGATGGAGATCCAGACCCTAGTAGGTTGAATGCTAAATGAGGTTAGAGGTAGAAATTCAGGTTGTGGTGAGGAGGTTTATTGAGGAAAATTGTAACACCAATTGTGGTAAGGACATAGATCAAGGGTGTGAAAGGGAGAAGTTAGAACACTCTAGGGAAGTAAGAATAAGCTTGACCGCTCCACAAACCCCTTGACACATGGAACTATGGTAGAATTCCACATGGTAGAGGGAAAGAGTTTGACAAAATTAGTGTGTTCCCTGAGATGCAATATCTCCCAATGCGGAGGCCCTATGGAGCTAAGATTTTGAATCACCAAGTTTGTCTCACCGAGACAAGCATGATCACACAAACCACTTTGAGTCTAAGGTAAATTGTAAAAAAGAATAAGTTGGAAATTGTAGGTATCATTCTGATAACTGTATTTTCTAAGTGTAACATCGTCCTCCCACATCCACCCAAGTAACCATGCCAACCAGGGTAAACATGATATGAGAGGCTACTATGATCACATTCGACCCCCTAAGTGACCTTAAGGAAGTGGAATCGATGGTACATCACACACAATCATCCAACATCATCAACAAAACCCTTAGGAGACAAGTCGGCCACTCAAACAACCTTTTCCTAGTTCTCACTGCTATTCTGGATCTCTTAGGCCATAGTCTCTCTCATGCTATGGGCAAGGGAGGGACCAACAACCTAAAGTTGTTCTCACAAGATTTCATGCCAATGACCCCGAGATTTAAGCCACCTTTTCAGGCCCAGAGCCCAGGCCACTACCTAAAATGGAGTGATAGCTTAGAATCATTAAAAATACAAGGAAACAATGATGCAAAAGCAATAAAATAAACAATACCATAACCATACCCCTACTATCCATGACATGTATTTCGTCAAACATATCATCAACATGTAACCTATAGGTGTAAACAAAAAAATTAAGTGTAGGGATATCACACTTATTTGAAAATCGTTATGAACCATTGTTCCCTCATGTCAATTACTGCATGATCCTCTATTAGGTCATAGACACATTATCCATCCATATACAAGTAAAAACATGCTGAGAGTAATACATAGATGGTGTCATAAAATATACATATAACTAGCATAATAGGAACATAAATACCATAAACATATCAGTTATCAAAAACCCTATATACATCAATACATTTACACATGAAAATCAAGGGAATGAATTTCTCATTAATGAATGCAATGAACCAACAGGGAATGGGACTACCGCATTCCACCCAACCATAGATTAGTTAAGCCAAGTCTCTCTTTAGCCAATCACCCTTGTGCCATATTCCAAGCATGAATGTGGGACTCATAGAACACATCAAAAACACCAATCAAAATGGATGTTGCCGAAGTTCTCTGCCTACACTGTGAGGAATTTGCATGCCTCCTAGTCTCTCAGACTTTACCGTGCATCCACAGTCTGATTTATCGATCACTAGGCCCTACACTGAGACATACTCTCCAGGCTTTACCGTGTATCCCATCTCAGGACTACAAGGCCGAATGGAGAGAAAATTAACCTCTTGGATTTACCATATATTCCACCATTCACCGAGAAGGATTCCTAGGTCCACCGAGGCACAAAATTTGACTTTACCGCAACCCACAGTCTAGTTTAGTGGCTACTAGGCTAGTGGCTTTGTGATCCTTAGTCTTGTTCAGGGATCACTCAGACCATGTGTTTGTCAATTTGGAGATCCACCCCACTCAACTTCAAATCCAATCTGGCTATCCCACATAAACCATATGAGAGAACCCATCTCATCAAATCTAGAAATAAATGGCTAGGCTAGGCTAAAAATACTGTCACACTTGGAAAAACCCTTCCCATGGTAGAAAAGAAACACATGCAATCCCATGCATGCCAAATATAGTAAGGAAAAATACACATGCAAGTTGATACTTGTAATGAAGCTTGTTGTAGTTTCTTGATCCTGCCTTTTCTTGCTTGATCTTTGCTTCCTCTTGCCTTCTTTGCCTTTCTTGCTCCAATGCCAAAGTTCTCCAAGAAACTCTAAGTGTCCAAGAGTATGAGAGAGAGAGAATAATGAGAGATCTCCAAAAATCAACTGAAAAAAGGTTACCAACTAATCTTCAAAAGCCTTTTTATGGATGAGGCCTCTATTTTCTTCATTTTCCATTATTTTCCTTCATTTTCCTTCTTACATGCAACCTGTGACCTTTCACCTCCCTTTTATCTTAATTCCACTATTTTCATAAATAGATGTGCCAAAATGCCATTTTTCCTCTTTAATGCCTTAGCCATTGCCTTTGCCAATTTCCTTAGTCATAATCCATTGACTATGCCTTTCCTTAGTCATAAACAACCAAATGAACACCCCCTAGGATGTCTTTCCCAACATTCAACGTGAAATAAGTGTCCCATCGATCGTGGTTATTGTTTTTAACTTTTATTATATGGAATTTTTAGTAGGGCCATTACACAGAGCCATAGTTTCACAATGGAAAGCACCCCTTGGTATGTGTTAGTTGGCCTGGGAACGTTACATTTGGATTATTTAATGAGGAGATAGCGATGTAAATTTCACATTTAGTTTGTTGGATTTTATTTGCATTGATATTCTATTTATCAAATCGAACAATGCACTTCAATGTGATTTTTTGTTGTGTGTCTCTGGATTGTGTAGGGTCTTTTACTATTTCTTATATGAGACTGTGAAAATGGTGGTTTTTTGTGTATATTAGTATTTGAGATATTTTTTATATATATGTATGTCTTTGTAATATGGAGGGTTGATTGCAAGTATTTTAAGTTATTTAGTATTGAAATTTACTTCATGTATAAAGTTAGTGAGCATAAACACTTCAACTCATTGAGGATGTGGGATGAGAAACAAGATTGTAAAGTGAAATAAAAAAAGAAATTGAGATTTGTTGTAGAAATGTTAACTGAAGGAACAAGCAAGCATAGTTTGAAGAGAGCTTGGTCCCCTAGTTCATGTGAGAGAGCGAATGAATATCACCGACAATGGTATTGGAAGAACACAGATGGAGTAAATGCACACAGAAGAGTTGTATATAGGAAACACAAAGAGCTTCAATAAATCATCAACATGATGGAGTCAACAATTGTAAGTATGGGAATATGAGTAGTATGATGGGAAGAACATTTTCTTAAAATTTTCCTTTACACAGACATTGAAGATGTTGAAATATTTTTACCGAACTAAAATTTTCCAAGCATATTGTTCTTTGGGAATATTTTGTTTACAAATAAAATGTTGGTGCAAGTCACAACGATGGTATGTCTGCAGACAACTCAAGAAATGGACTATTAGAACATCGAAACATTCATGGCAATGAGAAATTTGTAGCATCTAGTTTATTTGGTGATAGAAATATGTTTTGTTACATGGTAGGGAATTTCGGTCACTCTAGTGGCAATGTGGGGTCAAAAATTCCTTGTAGAAACTATATAATGAATATCGTCACTCCACCAGATTCTGTTCGCACTCAATCTCTTGGAAGAGAATATGTACTTGATGTATTTTTTTGTTTTGATAGCATTTTTACATGTCAATGGAATATATTAATTGTTTTATGATATTCTTCTTTCATTTCTTTGTGCAAAACAATGTTGGAAGGAATATTGGTGCAGAAACATAGACAGAAGGAACATAGAATATGTGCATTCCTTGAGTTAGATTTCAAGAATCTTATGTTTTTTTTTATAGTAGTATGCTTGCTCCTATGGTTGACAATTTGTGTTGTGAATGTCAGAACAAGAATTTTTGGAAGCAAGTGTGTAGACAATATTGTTATTTGTGGAGAATCTATGCAGAGTCCCTCTTGTCAGAAAGGATAGGTGGTGCAAGTGAATTTATTTTCCTCGGATTTGTGCATTTAAATATGTATTTGACAATTGCTAGATGCATCTTCTAATTCATTTATTCTTTTACAGAGAAATATTGGAGTGAATAGGCGTAAAGAAGTAAATTTATAACCAATGCAAACTTTCTTGGTCGGCCAAGTCCAGCTCCATTGGCGCAATGGACAAGAAAATATATGTATTTTGTTTGTTAAACTTACTAGGTTGGCATTTTTATATGTTTCATTTTAGAATTATGATTTATAATTTATGTAAGAAGAATGAACTCGACTACAACCAATATAGAAGAATGGATTCCCATGAATTTAAGGAAAGAAATGTGCAATCCAATTCTTGAATCTGGCAGGTTTTTTAAGATCATATTTAATCTAGATTTTTGTTTCGTAAAGAAAGTGGAAGTGGTTGCCATAATTTTAGCAGAGAGATGATTGAGTTGCATAAAAGGTTATGGTGCAGGATTGATAACTTGTCTATTGTGGAAATGTGTCAAGTATGTAATGAATATTATGTTGGTACACAAGTTGTGAGCTTGCATGAAGGGCCCATTTCTATAATATGTAAGGGTGAGATAGGTGCTCATTGTTTCTCTCACTTTAATAACATGAATCTGGATGAGCAACCTAAGGTACTAGGAGTTTTGACACAGGTTGAAGAAACGTTAATAGCACGAGTGAATCCAATATTGCAAGTGACACATGCTTGTGGTGGCTAGTATAAATTTAATGGGCATATGATTAGTTTTCCTCAAGATATATATTTGATTGCAAAGAAACTTCCATGATAGGTAGAACAAATTGATTTTCTAATTTTTATAAGACATAGTGCTAAGTCGAAATATTATGAATGTTATTTCAATATACAATGTGTGTTGGATGCATTGTTTTACAAAATTTAGATTGATAAATATTACAGGGATGTTGAAATCGATATGGATTTTGTTGCTGCTCTTCTAGAATGACAAATTGATGTGTCTAGCAGGCTATAATATGTTGATATTTATCTAGGTGAAATTGGGAGATCCGATGAGGACATTGAAATGTTGGGTGTTGGTG
>APFE030130594.1:1736-41154 GCA_000404065.3 Pinus taeda
GTACACACCTTGTCTTTCCTTGCAAATATGGAACCTTTGTAGCAGCAAAGTAGAGCATATTTGGCACTTGAATTTGCCAATCATGAAATATGAAACCTATTGGTATAGGTATCCAACAGTTGGTGAACTCCTTGTATACTCATACTAACAGACAATATTGAATAATTCATGATGGCTCATGGAACGAACCTTGTATCCATCATCTTGTCAATCTAATAACTAATAGACCTTTCAGTATCCTTCATATTGCAAAATCCATGATCCCTGCAATTCTTAGCGCTCCCCAAAATCTTGAATGGACACCTCAAAAGAGCATCTAGAAACCACAAATTTTCCAGATCCTCAAATCTCGTGAGGCACAAATAATTAAGATGAACAATTTCATACCACAAATGCCCTTTATTATGCATTGTCTCCACAAGGCTGATAGATTCGTCTAACCTGTCTAGAAGTAGCGGCATATCCATTAACAACATTGAATGCCTCATTTTGAGTTGTAATATCAGTGGGAACCCACACTTGTTGCTTAGAAACAAGCTCAACATTGGAGGCATCCATATATGCCTCTTCCCAGTAGGCCCCATCTTCCCAGAAACACGATCATAGTCTTCATCAGTGTAGATTCCACAATGGCTGATTAGGTTTAATCATTGATCTTATTGGAGGGCACTATGTTGGCTAACCAAGGTATCCCTAGAGCAACATACAAGAAGGACATTGTTGGAGCGTGTTTTGGTGAAGTTTTGTAGCATACTGAGTAGCCCATTGATGGATGAAAGAGGCTACTAGAAGGCATATTGGAGCTTGGGAATTAGGCCTACCAAGAGAGCAGTTTGATGAGCCTGTATTCATTGTAACATAAGTGATTTGTGGCAATGATAGGTCAAAGCTCTCTAAGTGTCTCAATGTGTTTTCCTTTGAAGGAATAAGGGGAACCTAGTGAGTAGTACAGGAGTGAAGGACTGACAACACAAGATGTGACATAGAAGCTGCAACGAAGTTTGTGATTGTATCTTATATACCATAGATTGTTGTATTATTCTAATTTGGTTTAATATAACAAAGATTGGTGATTTTACAATATTGTAAAATTTTGTTAAAAAGTGTGTATATATATGCATATGTGATTTATTGCTTTATATTTCCATTGTGAAAAGTAGTTTATGGTTGAGATTCTTGGTTTCGTAGCATTAGTGATTTCAAGACTCTAACCTAGACCCAAGTTCATGGAAAATAAACATGGTATCAGAGGGTGTTTATGCTACTTTGGAAGTAAGTAAATCAGAGTTGGGTGTAGCAAAGTATACAGTGAGAGGGAGTTGGTCACATTGTAAGTGAAGGGCTCACTACAATGTCGAAGTTGCAGGCAGGTCTCTAATATGAGGACAAGTTGGAGGGGTTGTCAAACTATACTCCTTGGAAGGAAAATGTCAAGTCGGTCTTGCAAGTAAAAAAGTTCTTGGAGTTTTCCAAGAAAGAGATCAAGAAGCCAACCGACCCTAAGGAGCTAGAAATATATGAAGATTTCGATACCAGGGTGGGATTGATCATCCTAGATGGTGTGAAGGATGCCTTAATACCTCATTTCTTTGATAAGAACAATGCACATGAAATGTGGATGGCTATTTAGAATGTGTTCCATAATAAGAACGAGAACCAGGTACTAGTATTGGAGGATAAGTTAGAGTCCACCAAGATAATAAATGGTGAAATTGTGACCTTGTATCTGACAAGATTGTCTCAGGTCAAAGATGAGCTTGCTTCCATCGGTGTGACTATCTCAGATGGAGATATGGTAAGGATTGCCTTGAGAGGGTTCACTCAGGAATGGAAGGCCTTCATCAAAGGGATCATTTCCAGAGAGAAGCTGTTAGACTACAATAGACTGTGGGATGAATTCATTCAAAAAGAGCTACGAGATGATGATCTTCATCCAAAGAAGAAGTATTTCAGTGATGACATGGCACTTGCAACACGAATGAAGGGTAAGAAAAATAAGGACTTGTGTAAAGTCAAGTCTTCCAACTGTGGTGAGATGGGTCATTATTCATCGATATGTCCGATGAAGAAGTAGGGAGATGATGTGAAAAGGAAAGGAAAGCAAGCTGTCAGTGTTGCCACTTTAGCCGAGATATATGATCTCTCTAGGAGATTGGAAGAGGAGGACTTTGCTATGATTTCTCATTTCTCGCAAGGTACAATCGATGAGAATTGATGGTAGTGGACATTGGTATGATGAAGCATATGGCAGGGTCATAGGAGGTTTTTAATACTCTAGCTAAATGGGAATCAAAGTTGCACATGGTCTTGGGTCCAAGTCAGTTGGAGATCTGGGGATCAAGAGTTGTGCCATTCAGGATGGAGGCATGATGTGTGGTACATGTCCAATATGTATTGTTTATATCAAGACTCAAATATAGCATGATTTCTGTCTCAATGATTAAGAGGAAAGGGTTTGAGGTTTTGTTCCGTGAGGGGAAGGCAAAACTCAATCCTAGAGGCTCTAAGTCCGATGGGATTGTACTTGAAGTTAGAGAGTATGGTCTCTACAGGTTGACGAGCAAGCCTATGGATCATTGAAAGAAGCAAGTGTTGCAGGTGTAGGTTCTAGAGAAGCAGGTGTAGGTGTAGGTGCAAGCTTTGAAGGAGCATGTACAAGTTCATGATAAGAAGGTACATCTTCCTAAGAAGATCTAGGTTCTAGAGACTCAAAGGGATTCTAGTTTGAGAGGGAGGTTGCAGATTCAGAGGGAAAATCTATACTCCAATAAGAGTGTGTAGTTAGTGGGGAGCACAACTACTCCTACAACTGCCAAGAAGGAATCATGGAGAGACTGGAAGATGTTTCAGAATAAGTAGAAGAAGCAGGGTGCTTCTAACAATGATGGTGACACTTCTAAGAAGGGTGTAGGTCACTATATAGGAATTGATGCAATTACGAGTGCCAAGAGTTGGGGTGGAGTTCGGAAAGTGTTGTGAGAAGTGATAACAGTGATGAGTTACTTCCTAGTCTTTGAAGTACCTCCCTTGCTATGAGGGAGTGTTGATTTGTGTAGCTTGATAGGTAATCCAAGCCCTAGGATTTAGGGTTTGAAGGGAAAAGCACAAGAAGGGTCACTTGTGGGCTTGGAACCCAAGTATGGGGTTTTTGGCCCAATCATGTTTGGGGAAATTATGAAGGCACATTTATACATGTGATGATATGAAACAATAGAGGGCAGATAGGAGAATGCAACGCTTGAAGAATCATCGAATTATGATTTGTAGAAGTGGAGAAATGAATTTTTGAAGTTGGCAATTAATTATTGGTTTCCAAGTCATGCAGGCCTGATGTAAAAATTAGCCAATAAATGTGTCTCTTCATTTATTTGTTGAATCCCCTCGTTAGGCTATAAAATTTGGGTGAGTACATGTCATTTAGGTATCCATCTATTCAAGCAACGCAAGAGCTCGTTAGTGATTTTAGTCAAGGGAGAGAGGCACGTCTGAAATATCCACAACCAAGGAGGACAAATAGTGAGGAGTTCAGGGCATCTTTTGAAGGGATCGATTTGCCGTTAGAAGGGTCGAGGCTGAAGGGAGCATAATGGGTTGTTTTGGAGGTCATATGGTGGTTGGGAACTATGTCTTAGTACGTTTTGGGAGCTGGGAGCATCTTGTGGTAGGCCGCAGGCCCTAACCCCACATAAAAAGAAATTGCGTGGGATTGTTTTGGGGTTAGTTTTAGCTTGAATAAAAAACGTGGAGGCAAAGGATTCAAGCAAGGGAAGAATGCCATTTTTTACGGTTGTTTTGATGACACATTATGGGTTGTTACAAAACTATTTGATGCCCTAACCAGTCATTGTGGTGACCGCAGAAAAAGCAAGGGTAGAATAGTAGAATTTGTCTTGTGTTGGGTCACATTTTGTTGACCAGTTTGGATCAGATTGACTCGAAATCTAAGGGAACCAGTTTGGAGGTGAGATTGGGTGATCATGTGTCTTGATCAGTGCACATTACGCAGAGATTGATGGGGTGTCATTGATCTCATTAGAGGGAAATGTGTTGGCTACCCAAAGTAGCCCTATAACAACATACAAGAAGCATGTTATTGGTGTGTGATTGGGTGAAGTTTTGCAGCCTAATGAGTAGGACCTTGATGGATGAAAGAGGCTACTAGAAGGGAGATTGGAGCTCAGGAATTAGGCCTACCCAGAGAGAATTTAATGAGCCTGTGTTCATTGTAGAAAAAGAGACTTGCAACAATGATTGGTGGCAACCATCTGAGAGTCTCAATGTCTTTTCCTTTGAAGGACTAAGGAGTAGCTAGCGAGAAGTATGGGAGCGAAGGACTAGCAGGACACGATACGACATAGAAGCTATAACGAAGTTTGTCATTGTATCTTATATACCATAGGCTATTGTATTATTCAGATTTGGTTTAATATAATGAAGATTGGTGATTTTACAATATTGTACAATTTTGTTAAAAAGTGTGTATATTTGTGTATATGTGATTTACTACTTTATATTTTCTCTATGCAAAGTAGTTTATGGTTGAGATTCTTAGATTGGTAGCGTCGGTGATTCTAAGACTCTAACCTAGACCCAAGGTCATGGAAAATCAACATGATGCCCATGCTCACTGTAAGTGACCATCTCAACAATACTTAAGGTGTGTTAATGCATAGATTTTATTATAGTTAAAACTTTATAAATATGTGGATTAATATATTATTAATTTGTCATTAATATTATATTAAAACTCTTATTAATGTTACTATAAATGCTTTAGTAATTTTATTAATTTTATATTAATCTGTTAATAAACTTTATATATGTCTTAATATGATATTAATGTAATATTAAATATAAATAATATATTAATATTGATATATTAATTATGCAGTAAGTAAGTATTATTATACTGATGAATTAATTACTAATAAATTGTTATTTTAATGAAATACTTTATATATTAACATTATAAACCCAAAGGATTATTTATATTATAAATTTATAATATAAAAGAATATTTATATTTAGAGTCAATATTATATTTATATTATGCTTTTACAATGTTATAAATCCACATATTTTATTATTATAATTATAGCTTTATATTAATTATAAATCTACATATTAAATTTTATAATCGGGGCTTATATTATATTTTATAATTCTTAATATAATTTTTTTAAGAAAATCCAATAATATAATGTATATTATAAAATAATGTTAATAAACCAAAAGATTAATAATATAAACCAAAAGAATAATATAAAAATTCAAGGGATTAATATTAAAACCCAAGGGATTAATATTATAATAACTATTAATTATTATAAATATTAATAATTTTCATAAACCCAAAGGATTATTAAACCCAAGGTAATGTAATAGTGTGAAAATGTTTGTCATAATACAACATTGGATAGATTTTGGTACCATTCCAACGTCATAGTATAAGACCTTAATATAAAACCATAACATTATAAAGATTAGTATAATAAACCATAATATTAATATTACCAACCCTAATATTAAACCGAGTATTATAAATTATAAACCCATTATTAAACCCTAATATTATTAACCTAATGGCTTAATATTATAAACCTTTAGGATTGATATTATAAACCTAAGGGAATGATATTAAACTCAAGGGATTAACATTTTAAACCCTTGGAATTAATATTATAAACCCAAGGAATTAATAAACCTAAGAGATTATTAATATTATAAACTCTAATATTATAAATTATAAACCCAATATTAAACTTGAATATTATAAACCCAATATTAAAAAGACCTAATATTAAACCATAATTCTATAATGTACCAAGTGAAAGTGAATAAATTGCAATGTAATGTACCATTGTGACAATGATTTTCATATTGAGACAATGCTTGTTAGAATGCAATGTTGGATAGATTTGGGTACCATTCCAATGTCACAGTATTAAAACCTAATATAAAACCCTAACATTATAAAACTTAATATAATAAACCCTAATATTAAACCCCACAATTATAAATTACAACCACAATATTAAATCATAATATTGTAAACTCAATGGATTAGTAAACCCAATGGATTATCAATATTATAAACCCAAGTAATTAATCAACCCAATAGATTAATAAACCCAAGGGATTATAAACCTAAGCGATTAATAATAAACCCTACGGTTGATATTATAAACCCTAGGATTAATAATAAAACATTCAAATATAAACCCTAATATTAATATTATAAACCCAAGGAATTGGAAATAGTGTGACAATGATTGTCAAGTTGATTAATATTATAAACACTAGGATTAATATTCATCTCTAGGATTAATATTATAACTCATAATATTATAAATTAGGAACCCAATATTAAACTTTAATATGGTAAACCCAATATAAAATTTCCTAATATTATAAACATAATATTAAACACCAGTTTTGTAATGTAATGATTTTGAGATTGATTGTCGTATTGGGAAAATATTTGTCGCAATGCGACATTAGATAAATTTTTGTATCATTCCAATGTCATAATCTTAAACCATGATATAAAACTACAATATTATAAAATCTAATATAGTAAACCCTAAGGTTAATATTATAAACCCTAATATTAAATCTCACTATAATAAATTATAGACCTAATATTACACCCTAACATTATAGACCCAATGGATTAATATTAAAGCCCAATGGGTTAATATTATTAACCCATGAGATTAATATTATAAACCCAAGGGATAAATATTATAAACCCTTGAAATTTATATTATAAACCCTTGGGATTAATAAACCCAAAGGATTATTAATATTATAAACTCAAGTGATTAATAAACCCAAGGGATTATAAGCTCAAATAATTAATATTAAATCCTAGGATTAATGTTACAAACCTTGGGATTAATAATAAACCCTAGGAATATAAGCCTTAAGATTAATATTATAGACCTAAGGGATTAGAAATATTGTGACAATGATTTTCAAATTGATTAATATTCTAAAATGTTGGATTAATATTCAATCATGGGATTAATATTATAAACCCCAATATTAAACCCTAATATTATAAATAATAAACCCAATATTAAAAATCCATAATATTATAAACCTAATATTAAACCCTAGTTTTCTAATGTGACAATGAGTTGTTGAATAAATTTCAGCGTAATGTAACATTGTGATAATGATTATCAAATTGAATGTTGTGTTAAGACAATGTTTGTCACAAAGCAATGTAGGATATATTTTTGTATCCAACATCACAATATTAAACACTAATATAACATTATAAAAGTAAATACAATAAACCCTAAGATTAATATTATAAATCCCATTATTATCAATTATGAACCCATTTATAAACCTTAATAGTAAACCCCAATTTGATAATGTCAGAATACGATGTTGAATAAATTACAGTGTAATGTAATATTATGACAATAATTTTTAGAGACAATGTTTGTCACAATACAACACTCGATATATTTTTGTGTCATTCTAATGTTATAATATTAAACCCTAATATAGAACCCTAACATTATAAAACCCATTATAATAGAACCTAAGATTATTATTATAAAACTTAAGATTATAAATCCTAAGTTTAATATATTAAACCATAGGATTATAAACACTAGAATTAATATTATAAACCTCATGACTAATATTTTTAACCCTAGTCATTCATTGTAAGCCTCCATGGTCAACTATGGCCATCCAATATGGTTCACTATAGGTCACTTATTGATAGACCATGATTCTTGAAGTAAGTATGTTCACCATGGTGGTCATGTTGATTATTGTTGATGATACCCATGTTGAATATAGTTGACCATGTCAACAATAGTCAACATGTGTTAATGTATAGATTAATTGTAGTTAAAGCTTTATAGATGTATAGACTAATATATTATTAATGCATCACTAATGTTATATTAAACTCTTATTAAATTTATTTAATATTTTAATAAATTTTATTGATTTCATATTAATGAGTCAATAATGTTTATATAATATATATATGTCTTTATTGATATCAATGTCAAATTAAGTGTACTAATATAATAATAATAAAATTAATATAATTATGTTAATAATAGTATTTTATTAAAATTTATGTTTTAATTAAAATACCTATATATTATGTTTTATTATATATGTTATTTTTTCACATACTGTTCACGGATACCTGGGTCACTAGGTAGCGCTACAATCCAGGTTTTTTTAACACTGAGTGGATGCCACCCGAAGGCAATCAACACCCCATTTTATTAATATATTATTGTATTAATTAATAAATTTTGTAAGCACAATGATAATATTATAAACTCTAGGATTAATATTATCATCCCTAGAATTAATATTATAAATCCTAGGAATAATATTAAACTCTTATTAATGTTGATTATTTGTTACTATGGTTTTTAAAAGTTGATTATAGTGATTATGGTTGACCAAATGTGACCATGGTTGACCATGGTTTACCTAGGTTGCCTATGGTTGAATATGCCTTACTACAGTTGACAAAATTCAACCATGATAAAATAGCGTCAACTATGGTTGATAATGGTTGACCATAGCTTGACTATTGATAAACCTAACTATCGACCATAAGCCTCCATGACCATCAAATATGGCTCACTATATGTCACTTACAGATAAACCATGATTCCTGAGGTAATTATGGTTCACCATGGTTGTCATGTTGATTATTGTTGACTAGGGTTCAAGGTTTGGAGGGAAAAGCACCACAAGGGTCACTTGTGGGATTGGAACCCAAGTATGGGGTTTTGCACCCAATTGTGTTTGGGGAAATTCTGAAGGCGAATTTAAACATGTGATGAAATGAGACGATAGAGGGTGGAAATGAGAATCCAAGTCGAGAATCATCGAATTCTGAGTTGTAGAAGTGCAGAAATGGATATTTTAAGTTGACAATTAATTATTGGTTTTCAAGTCATGTAGGCTTGATGTAAAAATTAGCCAATATATGTGTCTCTTCATCTATTCATTGGATCCCCTCTTTAGGCTATAAAAAGAGGGTGAAGAAATGTCATTTAGGTATCCATCTATTCAAGGGACATAACAACTCATTAGTGAATTCGGTCAAGGGAGAGAGGTAGCTCTGAAATAGCTGCAGCCAATGAGGACAAATAACAAGGATTTTAGGGCATCTTTTGAGGGGATCAAACTGTTGTTAGGAGGCCTCATTGGCTAGGCTAGAGGGCTGAGGCTGAAGGGAGAATATATGGGTTGTTTTAGAGGTTATATGGTGGTTGGGAACTCTATCTTAGTAGGTTGCGAGAGTTGGGAGCTACCTGTGGTAGGCCGCAAGCCCTAACCCAACAAAAAAGAATTTGATTAGGATTTTTTTAGGGTTAGTTTTATCCCTAATCAACAACATGGAGGTAGAGGATTCAAGCAACATCAGACTGCAATTTTTTAGGGTTGTTTTAGTGACTAGTTATGGGTTGTTACAACACTATTTGGTGCCCTAATCAGTCATTGTGGTGACAATAGAAAAAACAGCGATAGAACAACATAATTTTTTGTTCACCAGTTTGAATCAGATTGACTAGAAGCCTAAGGGAACCAATTTGGAGGCAAGATTGGGTGATCATGTGTCTTCATCCATGCAGATTCCATAGTGATTTATTGGGTTCCATTGATCTGATTGAAGGGTTGTGTGTCGGCTACCTAAAGTAGCCATAGAGTAGAATATAAGAAGGACATTGGTGGTGTGTGTTTGAGTGAAGTTTTGTAGCCTAATGCATAGCTCCTTGATGGACGAAAGAGGCTACTAGATGGAATATTGGAGCTCAAGAATTAGTCCCACCCAGAGAGTAGTTTGATGAGCTCGTGTTCATTGTGGTAGAAACAACTTGTAGCAGTGATAGATGGTAGCCCTCCAAGAGTATCAATGTGCTTTCCTTTGAAGGACTCAGGGGAAGCTAGTGAGAAGTACGAGAGTGAAGGACCAGTAGGACAAGATACGACATAGAAGCTACATCAAATTTTGTCATTGTATCTTGTATACCATAAACTATTGTATAATTTTGATTTGGTTTAATATACCAAAGATTGGTGATTGTACAATTTTGTTAAAAAGTGTGTATATTTGTGTATGTGTTATTTACTTCTTCATATTTCTATTGTGCAAAGTATTTTATGGATTCATTGTTTAATAACATCAAGTCCTACCATGGAAGGGACATGATGGACAACACATTGGAATTTGAGAAATTAAGGTTATCTAGAGTGAATATATAGCTCTTGGATACATCATGAATATCTCTAGAATATCTATTATCGCATCCCATGATGATGGACTCACTTGGTAGTCTGAAACATTGGATTCATAAAACTCTATAACAGATCATTCCTACTCTATTTAAAATTATCCTCACCTGTATGGATTCATTATTTAATAACATCAAGTCCTACCATGGAAGGGACATGGTGGACAACGCATCAAACTTCGACAAACTAAGATTATCCAGAGCGAATATATAGCTCTTAGATACATCATGAATATCTCTAGAATACCTATTGTCACATCCCCTTATGATGGACTCACTTGGTAGTCTGAAATGTTGGGTTCATAAAACTCTATAACAGGTCATTCCTACTCTATTTAGAATTATTTTATGGTTAATATTCTTGGTTTGGTAGCATCAGTGATTTTAAGACTCTAACGTAGACCCAAGGTCGTGGAAAATCAACATAGTATTAGACGGTGTCTGAGCTACTTTGGAAGTAATTAAATCAGAGTTGTGCGCAACGAAGTACAACATGAGAGGGAATTGGTCACATTGTAAGTGAAGGGCTCACTACAATGTTGAAGTCGCAGGTATGTCTCTAGTATGAGGATGGGATGTATGGCTTGTCCAACTATACTCCTTGGAAGGAAAGGATAAAGTTTTGTCTTGCAAGTCAACAAGATCTGGTAGTTCGTCGAGAAGGAGATCAAGAAGCCAACTGAACCTAAGGAGCTAGAAATATACGAAGATTTGGATGCAAGGGCAAGATTGATAATCCTAGATGGTGTGAGGGATGCCCTAATACCTCATTTGTTCAGGAATAAAAATGCACATGAAATGTGTATGGCTCTTCAGAATTTATTCTAGAATAAGAACGATAACCAGATACTAGTATTGGAGGATAGGTTGAAGACCACCAAGATGATAAACGGTGAAAGTGTGACCTTGTATCTAATGAGATTATCTCCGGTCAAAGATGAGCTTGCTACCATCACTATGACTATCTTAGATGGAGATATGGTAACGATTTCCCTGAAAGGGTTCACCGAGGAATTTAATCCCTTCATTAAATAGATCATTTTCAGGGAGAAACTGCGAGACTGGGATAGGTTTCGAGATGAATTCATTCAAGAAGAGTTGTGACACAAGGATCTTCATCCAAAGAAGAAGTCTTTCAATGATGACATGGAACTTGTAGCACGAATGAAGGGTAAGAAAAAGGAGGACTTAAGTAAAGTCAAGTGTTCCAATTGCGGCAAGATGGGTCATTATTTGTCGAGATGTCCGATGAAGAAGAAGGGAGATGATGAGAAAAAAAAGGAAAACAAGGTTGTTGGTGTTGTCACTTCAGTTGAGATAGATGATCTCTCCAAGAGATTGGAAGAGGAGGACTTTACTATGATTTCTCATTTCTCACAGGGTAATGTCTATGAGAATGGATGGTACATGGACAATGGCTTGATGAAGCATATGACAGGATCAAAGGAGGTTTTTGAGACTCTAGCTGAATGGGACTTGAAGTTGTGCATGGTGTTGGGAGACAAGAGTCAGTTGGAGATCCGAGGAAAGGGAGTTGTGCCATTCAAGATGGGGACATGAAGTGTGATGCAAGTCCAAGATGTACGGTTTGTACCAGGACTCACATATAGCGTGATTTATGTCTTGATGATCGAGAGGAAAGAGTTTGAGGTCTTGTTCCAGGATGGGAAGGCAAGACTCGGGTGTAGAGGCTCTAAGTCTAATGGGATTGTACTTATAGTTAGAGAGCATGGTCTCTACAGGATGACAGGAAAGCCTATGGATCATGGAAAGAAGCAGGTGGAGTAGGTGCAAGCTCCAGATAAGTAGGTGCAGGTGTAGGTTTCATAGAACCAGGTATAGGTTCCCAAGAAGAAGGTACACCTTCTGAGAAGGTCCAAATTCTAGAGACTGAGAAAGAGTCTAGTTCGAGAGGGAGCTTGCAGATTCAAAAGGAAACTTTGTATTCCAAGAAAATAGCATGGTTAGTGGGGAGAAAGGGTGCTCCTACAACTACCAAGAAGGAATCATGGAGGGAGTGGAAGATGTTTCATGATAAGAAGAAGAAGTAGGGTGCTTCCAACAGTGACAACGACACTTCCAAGAAGGGTGTAGTTCACCGTACAAGGATTTTTGCAATTGTGAGTGCCAAGAGTTGGGAAAGTTTTGCTAGCAGTGATAATGGTGATGAGTTACTTCCTATTGTTGGAAATACCTCCTTCGCTAAGAGGGAGTGTTGACTTTTGTAGCCTTTGGGAGCCAATTTGGAGGCGAGATTGGGTGATCGTGTGTCTTCATCAATGTAGATTCCGTAGTGATTGATTGGGTGCCATTGATGTGAATGGACGGTAGTGTGTTGGCTACCCAAAGTAGCCCTAGAGTAACATACAAGAAGGATGTTGTTGTTGCATGATTAGGCGAAGTTTTGCAAACTAATGAGTAGCTCCTTTACAGATGAAAGAGGATGCTAGAAGACATAATGGAACTTGGGAATTAGGCCTATCCAGAGAGCAGTTTGATGATCTTATGTTCATTGTATCAGAAGTGGCTTCAGTGGTGATAGGTGGCAGCCCTCTAAGAGTCTCAATGTGTTATCCTTTGAAAAACTAAGGTGCAACTAGTGAGAAGTACGGGAATGAAGGATCGACAGGACAAGATATGACATAGAAGTTGAAACGAAGTTTGTCATTGTATCTTGTATACCATATACTATTATATTATTCAGATTTGGTTTAATATAATGAAGATTGGTGATTGTACAATTTTGTTAAAAGGTGTTTATATTTGTGGATATGTGATTTACTACTTTATATTTTTGCTATCTAAAGTAGTTGATGGTTGGGATTCTTGGTTTGGTAGCGTCCGTGATTTTAAGACCCTAACCTAGACCCAAGGTCATCGAAAATCAACATGATGCCCATACTCACCATAGTTGACCATCTCAATAATAGGTAAGATGTGTTAATGTATAGATTAAGTTATAGTTAAAACTTTATAAATGTGTGGATTAATATATTATTGATTTTTCATTTATACTATATTAAATTCTTTTTAATTGTGTTTAAATATTTTCGTAATTTTATTAATTTTATATAACCCCGTTAATAATCTTTATGTCTTAATATGATATTAATGTATAATTAAATATGACTATAAATTAAATTTAATAATACATAAATATTAAATATATAATTATGCAGTAAGTAATGGTTATTATATTATAAATTTATTTATTAATAAATTATTATTTTAGTGAAAATACTTATTATTATTGTTATAATTCTAAGGGTTTTTATTTATAATATTAGTATTATAATTATAATATAAAAGAATATTTTTATTTAGAGTTAATATTATATTTATACTATGCTTTTATAATGTTATAAATCCACATATTCTATAATTATAAATAAAAATTTATATTGAGATGATGGCTCTGATCCTCTGTGATGCAACGCCACAGGGTCTAGGGTAAGCCCTTGTGGAATTTCTGCAGCCGCTATCACTCCTCATCTGACTCTTAACCATAGAATTCCCCTCCATTACAGTGTATAATTAGGTTCCTTCCCTTTCACATGATCATTACTCCTCCATTAACTCCGTTCGCGACTGTTGGAATGGACTCAGAAGTTGTCGACTATTCAACCAACCCAAATCCCTAGGATCATATTTGGACACGCCAACATGTCGTGTTGGGATTTGTCTCCTTCTGCTCTCCACTTCGCCCATTGTCTACATCAATACCTGTCACGGACTGCCCTGGGCCATATGTGCCCCACCTTCCGGAATCGGCTACTTTGGATGCATCTTCTAGCCTACATTTTCCTATGCTTTCCCCTGCAACCCTCAATCTCATCTCTGGTTGCTTCCCTCCCTCTCCCTGCCACTCCCTTTGACACCCCGTCGTCTACCAGAATCACTCAACTTGGGCTTGTCTCCCCCCACTTCTCCACCCTGGCTAGAATCTCTAACCCTAACCCTAATTGTCCACTTCTCAGTTTCCCCATTCCCTCAACATGCTTCAATAAACCTATCCCTAATCTTAACAGCACCCCTCATTCCTTGCAAGTGGCATATCAGGTTAGCAGGGGCCCCTTATAGGACCACCCGATTGCTCCAAGATCCAACAAAGTAAGAAAATGGAAGTGCGTTAAGGGAACAGACAATGACATCAGTCTCATGCTGGGGAAGATCTCTCAATGGGAGAGGTGGTGGATATGGCTAACAGGGTTTTGGTGGGTTGAGTCAGAGGGCGAACCTACACTAGAGAGCACCTTCATCTCTAGACCATGGAAATTTTGGGTTCACTTCTTAAAGAACTACCCTCGATTATTGTTCTCACTTGCAAGTGGTTTGCACTCAAATTCCATAGGGAGGATATATAGATTGGAACCTCTCACGATATTGGCACATTGAGCTTGCCCCAGTGCTGTTTAAATGATTGAGCCCCCTATTTGAGCCAGAAAGGGAACAACTTGGTGTAGGGTTGATTTGGATACGTCTTCCAGGGCTACCAATGCATTTTTGGTTGGAGGGCTTATCTGGATCATGACAAGACATACGAATCTTCAAGCAACATGTCCATGGCATGAATCTTGGTCCATTTAGATACAAGGGAAGGATTGGAGGAGAAGATCACCCTCCACTGGAGACATTTTTCTCGCAAGAAAATTCTTGATTATGAATGGGTTCCTTTCAGGTGTCAGATATGTCACAAGGTAGGGCACCTGTATAAAGAATGTCCACTCATTTCCCCATCATCTCCTCTATCTGCAAAGGGAAAAAAGCATATGAAGCTAGATGAACTAGAAGTGGAAGATCATCCTTCACTCTCCACTAGTTCGATGGATGCGGATGGGGACACTGCTCATCCAACTTCTTCTATCCAAGTTTCACCTATCTTCCCACCCATGTCAAGATCCCAGATTACTCTGGTGGCTGGTGCATCCACGAGTACAACATCTCCTCTCTGTTCCTTTGTTTTGCAATTTAGTAATTTCATGCATTCATTGTCTACATTTGCATCCATCCCTTGTATGATCTCCACTCCTATCAACTGTTCACTTGACCATCCTCTGATTATCTTTTCTACCAACCCCCCTCCCTGTCATGTTTACTTCGAGTTAGTCTGATCCAAATGTGACATCCACTTCCTCCTGATTACATTCATATAACCTCCATTCTCAAACCCCTGCACTTCCAGAAATGATTGGATTAGGTATTACATCATCGACTGTGTAGACCAAACCCTCTCGGGGGCATCCATTTAATGTTTCTAAAGCCATTAAGCTTGTAGGGGTTGATGTGGCCCTTGGCAGAAAAAACACCATCGGCAGGGTACTTAGAGCACAAGAAACATAAGCTATGATTCCCCCATGAAGTGACTATCTTTTAATTGCAGGGGTTTAGCTAGTCCCTCCAAAAAACTAGCTATGAAGAGGATTTTGGACTCTGAGCCTTACGATATTATTTTTCGACAAGAGACCCTAGGTATGCTAGCGAAAATTACTTGGATTATACATGATTTGAAGTCTGGTTGGAGCTTTCAAGCCTTGGATGTCATGGGGCGATAAAGGGGTATCACTCTGGGTGTTAATTACCATACCATTAAACCTATCTCTACATGGGGTGGCCATGGGTTCCTTCAGATGGACATTTTCTCCTTGGAGCTAGGTAGGAATCTTTGCATTGTCAATATATATGCTACTAATCATAATAGACTAGATTGATGGCACAATCTATTAGGGATATCTCTAATCAACAACACTACCATATTAGGAGGATACATAAATTTCACCATTGGCCATGAAGAATCATGTAGTCATCACTCACAGTTGGATCCCGTCTTTGACCAACTAGAACTACTATTGGAGTAGCATCACCTTATTTATATCCCTATGAACAAAAATATGTGGACCTGACATAACATAAGGATTAGAGATGCAATGCCAGGGAGAAGATTTGACTGTTTTATCATTCATGAAGATCTGTTGGCTTCCTTCAAAAATTATAGGCAGTCGGTAGGGTTTGGTTGGATCTCAGATCACCCACCCATATATTTAGAACTGGCTAGCCCATCACAAAAGCCCAGGTATCCTTTCAAATTTAATGTGACCTAGTTAAAGGACCTTTATTATCAAAGATTAGTTACTAAGTATTGGAGAGACCACTCACTATCAAATGATCAATATGTGGCAGATGGATTGTGGCGTAACCTAGTGAATCTTAAAAGACTCTCCATAAACTGGGAGGAACATAAAAAGATAAGGGATGAACATACTCTCTATGACATTGAGCACCAGATTGATGATCTGACTAATGACCAAGGCAAAGGGTACAACACTATTGAAGAAAATGCCCAAAGATATAAGATTCTACTAGAACGGGAAGAGACATGGAGACTCAGGAGCCAAGCTATCTGGCTTGAAGAAGGGGATGAAAACACAAAGTTCTTTCATAACTTTGCCAAAGGGAGGAGGGCCAACAATACTATATGGAATATGCCAACTAAACAGGGGCAGCGAAATCACAGTTTTCATCAGTTGGGACATTTGGGTAATACTCACTTTAGGCAGCTCTTCAAATCCCCCCCTGGAGCAACACTTGGAGAATTTATTTGAATTGCTGGACATTTCCCTTGATTTGTGGATCCAAACTCACTGGAGGATCTTATCAAACCTGTGTCAATGTCAGAATTGGAGAGAACATTCAAATGGTTCAAGAAGGATAAAATTCTGCGGTTGGATGATTGGTCGTTGGAATTCTACCTATTCTTTATTGAAACCATTGGTCTGGATCTTATCAAGGTAATCAAGGAATGCAGAACTACTAGGATATTGTATGAAGCCACCTTGCCCTTATTCCTAAGGTGGAATCCCCTCTATCCTTTAGTGATTTCCAGCCCATCTCCCTTTGCAACCGTTTGTACAATATTATTGCTAACATCATTGCAAATCATATCAAGCTGATACTATCTGATAACATATCCTATGAAATTTTTTCCTTTATCCACAATCGATAGATACATGAAGCCATTGGCACTACCCAGGAAGTCGTCCACTCCATCAAGCTAAAGAATCTGAAATGAGCCATTCTCAAAATTGATCTCTCAAAGGCTTTTAACCGTGTCAGTTGACTATACATCAGGATGATATTAACTCACCTTGGCTTCCATATTCCCATCATTTGATGGATTTTGTGTTGTATTACATCTAAATCTTTCAGAGTCCTCATTAATGGATATGCTTCCCACTTCTTCCATACAGAGAGGGGACTGAGACAAGGATGCTCACTCGCCCCTCTTCTCTTCCCGATTGTCATGGTAGGTTTAAGCAGGTTAATTTCATTTGAAAAAAGGGCAAGGAGACTATAGGAACTCAAGATCACGGACCAATGCATAATTACTCACATCCTATTCATGGATGATGTACTTATATTCCTCAATGGAGACATACATGACTTCAATACTCTTTCTAAGGTTCTACAATTATTTTGTACAACCACGGGATGGAAATCAACCGACCAAAATCCACCATTTCTTATTCTTCATGCCCTCCATAGGAACACCGTCATGCATATCAAAAATTCCCCTTCTAGAGTCTATAGATGGTGGATGGATTGAAATACCTGGGCTTCCACATAAAATCTCATGGATACGAAATTGCTGACTGGACCTGGTTGGTGCAGATTCCTTGTTTTTCCTTCTTATTTGGATTGGTGCAAAAATATAATGATTCAGACATATAGGGGTTTCAGGTGTCAACTAAACCATTTGCAAGGCTATATCAATGTGGGATCATTTGACTCCTTTATATCATATCATATACAAGCATTTGAACTCTAGGACTAGCAAGGGGCGAGCACCTTGTAATTAGACTAGGCTTCATTTGGGTGGATTTCCTTTTAAGTGTTGGATCTAGGTATCCGACATCCGATGGTGGAAAGGGAAATTATCTATGTGTGCAAGATAGATCGTTTAGATGGATTTCCTTTAAGAAATGTCACTTGCACCTACAATTCATGCATTCGGGTGTGGTAGGGGCACTAACTCTTGCGATAGGTTGAATGTGGTTGAGGTTGAATTACTTTGCCAAGGAATGGTTGCATCCAGGATCTAGTGATTTGGACATGGATGAGGGAAGATACATAAGTGCAAGTCCAAATCTAGTAGGTAGTCATATGAATTTAAGCGTGGTTGGATCTGAAGATCGAGGATCTAAGGTATGACAAAATGTGCACACCCCTATGGGGGCCTGGATGACCACTAGGCAATATTACCTTGGCATATCATTTAGATTTGTTGATTTAGGGGGTTTAGAATGGGGTAATAGATAATACAATGTTTAAACAATGGACATGTCAAAGACCAAATATAATGAGAAAATGTCACAAACTATGAAGGGGAAATCTTGCTGGGCCCCGCTACTTGAGTTGATGTGGCAGGTGCCATGGTAATCTTAAAGTGAACTACACATGGAATTATGATGATGATGTGGACTTGGAGTTAAGTTGACATTGTGGTGTCACGTGATCCATATAGGAGCCACATGCATACCACGTGGTATCTCAATGTTGATGTAGCTCTATCTAATTGGTTAAAATTCAAAAGGGCATAACCTTCAATCCATGAGTTAGATTGAGATAAAATTCATATCAATGAGCTAAACATGATGGTGGCATTTTTTTCAAGTTTTGATGACATTGGAAAAGTACAATTTTTTAGCCCCATCTTCATAACAAACCTTGGAGGTTGGGTTAAAGTAAGAAGGTAACATCTTGTGCAACCAAAGATAGTACAAAGGGGTGGTCGAGAGTGTTACAAATAAATATTCTAAGTTTTGGGGCCAAGAATGATATCTTGAACCATCATAATGACCTCTCAATTCCTTTTCCTCTAACTAGGAAGATAGGTACTATTCTCATTTTTTAGCATTAGGTATGGGTCTATAGGCCTTGGACTGGATCAAGGGAGGAGCCATGAACCTTAGGTTAAAATATGGTAATTATTAATCTTTTCATCTTTGTAACAAGAACATGCATGCAAGTTAGAACATGTGCATGTAGGATTGTCTAGGAATATGCACATGTTCGAAAGCGTGTGTGTGTTCTCCTACTTGAGAATGCACATATATTATAAAGTGTATGCATGCTTATAGTTAGGAATATGTGCTCATTCATAAAAATTATGTGTTGGAAAGCATGCATGGTGGCTTCACGAGCACCGATTCTATAGAATTAGTAAAGCATATATGTTCCTTTGCACCCTATTTCCATAATTTTATTCATCAACTTCTAGCAAATATCCTATATATATTGGAAATTCCAGTAGTTCCATAATAATATATATCCAATTCGAAGTCCCTTGAATAACTTCTTGTATTCATACATATTAGTTTATACTTACATGCTTACTACAAGTAGTAGAAGAGATAGAGCCCCACCCCTTGGTTATTGGCATATTAAAGAAGTTAATTTGCATTATCCCAATATGGAAATTTGTAACCATCAAGAACATTGTAGATATAGGTTTAAGGACCCAAAAAATAAGATGAAAGGTAATAACTTACACAATTGAATATTTTAATTGATTCCTTCTAACAATATTTAAATTATAGAATTTTTTAGTTAACTTCATTGGTTTGTTGTTCACTCTATAATCTACACCTAAACATAAATACAATAAAATCCTTATATTTATCAAGATGCACATTATCTAAAGATTGGTTATGAGTTCCTTATGACATGTTTGGGTATAGATAAATAGTTGGAAGGTATATATTTCTTTCATTGAATTCAATGCCCATAGAATATGTATTTATATATGGACCATGGCTTCCCCCAACCTTGTAATTAGAAATATTATTTGGTCACAATGAATTATATTAGATAGATGAGCTTTCCTTTTTTTATTGTTGATGCAGAAGATGGTAAAGTGACAGACCCGTCGATGAGCATATCACTGTATTTTTCCCCCAAAATATTTTATACCAAACTAAAACTACACCTTGATATGTGGTATTGATTGACTCATGATGAACCCACCAAGCACATTGAATTTTTATTTGGACATCATTTCATGGTTGGAAAAAAGAAATAAACTAGGTTAGTGCTAGTGATCAAATTTGAAGTGTTACTCTTCATCTTAAGTTGATTGGTATATTTGCATGCAACCCATCCAAATGTAAAGTTGAAAAATTACATGTACTTCAATTGACAAGAGTAAACTAAATACACATTTAAAAAAAATAAAATTATTCTAAATAAAATATTGTCTTTCCAATTCATTATGATGTGAAGTTAACAAACACCAAATAGATAAAATGTAATTTCAATAGAAAATAATCATTGCCTTCTTATGGGTACATGTATATTATAAATAAAAAAATAAAAATTATAAACACCAAGTTAAACTTATTCTTTGGAGAGTTTTCAAAGTGTTAAAATTGACAATTTAAAACTTTAGACACAATAGTAGAATCAAATATTTTTTTGAATACCCACATAAGAGAATATTTCTATTCTTTTTGAATATGATGAGTAAGCATTAGAACTTAGATTCATATCTCAAGCATATCAAATCGTGCTTTATCATGGGAGTCACATTTATTGCGGATCTAATTAGAAAATAAGAAATTGTCATAGACCTTTGGGCCTTTGTTGAAAGGGGGTAACTTTTTCAAAACACTATTAAAGCCATGCATATATCCTACTTGTTTTATTAGGATCTAAGAGCATGAAAATCTAGCATGATTGCCCCATTGCTTATTATGTAGATTAGGATGACTATAGTTTGGAGATTCTTAAAGTTGATACAAATACAAAGAAAAAGAAATTTCTCTTCAATAATAACATCAAGTATGTGCTTCTTATTTAGGACATTTATTTCCCTCTATTTCTCAACCATGCATGAGAAAGTGGATGTTATCACATAATCTCTATTTCATAAATTTAAATATGACATGAGTTATTTTACATTCTTCATATCTTACTTAATAACCCTACCTGGGCATAAAAATAATGCTCCAAGAATTAAGGCTGTAAATGATATATTTCATTATTCTTTGGATTTAGATGAGGTAAAGGGAAAGAGACCAAAGGAGCATTCTCAAATATTTGTCACTTAAAGTAATTGTCAAACTAATATCAATATTTGTTGAGACAAAGAGTTTTATAGATAAAGTTCGGGAGAGGAGAATGATGAATAGGGCAAGGAATTGATGATGCACAATATTGAATGAAGAGAATCACAATTCTCATTGTTGTGATTTCAGTTTTAGGTTTTATGATGTTGACAAGGCTTATCTTTCATAGTTTCATACACTAACCTAGATCCATTTTAACTCTAAATCAACCAAGCATCGAGAGGGATCAAATTTCCTCTTGGCGCTTGGTAGATTCAGAGTCAAGATGGATCTAGGTTGGTATAGTCAAAGTTTTTTCATAATTCACATTAAACTTGTCAATTTAAAGAAATATGCATTTTATTTGTTTCTTTAAATTATTTCATCTTTTGAACTATTTTATTATTTCATCATTTTAAGGACAACAAGCTCTGAAGCTTCTATACATGTATACCCATGATGTTACCATCCATTCAAAAATAGAAACAAAACATAAAAAAAGACATAGGGCAACTACGATATCCATAGAAATGGGCAGCCCAAACATATCCACAAAAAATGGTGTACCTTTGCAAGCTACATGGATTCAACAACACCATTTTCTATAGCTAATAATGTATCTAAATATAACATGAAACTAAGATGGATATAGGCTACCTTAATCCCCCCTTAAATAGGTTATATTCCACATGAATACCATGAGTTCTTAATACCATGGGTCAATACCAAGGGTCATTCTTATTTTTTTTATTATTTAGTTTTTATAGGGTTATTTTGTTATTTTTGTTTTAGCTTAACCCAGTGAAAATGTTTACATTACATTAAGTTATACGCCTCTAAAAATAGAAAATATCATATTCAAAATCTAGAGTCCAAGAAATTAACTATTTTATTTTAATTATTGGTTTATTTAATTTAATTCTAATTCTAATTATTAGTTAATTTATTAATTTAATTTTAATTTTAAATTTTATTTTTTTTTTTTTAATATAATTTCATCTATTCAAAATGTTAAATAAAATATGATAGTATAACAAACAAGACATTACAATATCTACACTACACTGAAACAGAAAATAAAAATAAAAAATCTTATATAATAATAAAAAAAAACACTAATTATTATTAATCTTAATAAAAAATTGAATCCCAAACGAAATCGTTATCCTAAATTTCTCTAAAAACAAAAAAACTATACATGAAAGCAAAAAAAACTATACATTATATTGGGTATTGAAAAATGCACATTTAAATATACTCTTTTCTCAATGAAATACACAACGGATATTGACCCCTAAATTATGATCTAACCACTAAATATGAAAAAAATTTATTCTTATAAATTTCACGATCCAATACTGAGCAAAATTATCTGCGCAAAATTATATACACAGAAGCAAACTTATATACACAACGGAGCCCCTCCAAACGCGATGTTCTCGACTAATAAAAACAAACTCGGCAAAGAAACCGATACGTGCTATTCAAAATATTTAGAAAGGCACTGGATCTGCGTGAGAGATCCAATGCTATGATGGCTTCGTTTAAGGTGCTGCAACTGAAGAAGACAGCAAGGCATGTCCTGCACCCGTAGACCTAGTGAGGCCCATCATTAAGAGGTGTTTGACATTGTATCCATCTTACTGTTGAGTAGCACGCCAAATTGTAACGTGTTTCCAACTTTCCACTGTCATGATTCTATATAAGTTGCCACTCTCCTTTTTCCATGGATCAAAAGTCTTCTCCATATTGAGAGGCCATCATTCTTCATGGAAACTTCGCACGTTAAGCAGTGACTACCATTACAGTTATACGTCAGATTTGGAAATGTTTAATGGAAGAGTCGTTATATAATAAATCTTAAGAATTCCTATCACATTTTCACACCCATCTGACTCTTGACAGCCACTCAACAATAAAATATAAATGTAAATGCCACAGTGTCAACTTAGCTCATTGATTGAGCTAAACGATACACTGTTTTCAAATTTAATTTTCACACCCATCTGATCTCTCCTGACAGCCACCCAATATTAAAATATAAATGTAAATGTGTACAATGTCAACTTAGCTCATTGATTGAGCTAAACGATACACTGCTTTCAAATTTAATAAAGCCCAGTTTATGGATATTGGGAATGGTATAAAGTACGCATTTCTCTTCTCCATTATTATGTTAGGTCATTCCAGTTAGGCAGTGATATATAACCATCAAGTTATTGCATATTTTTTCAAGTATTATAAAAAAATAAAAATTCTAATGCATTTTTTTAATCTTAAATCATGATTTCCAGGATAGTTATTAAATTTAAATTTGAATTCGATTGTATGTAGAAAAATTTGTCTACATAAGGGAAAAATTTAAGAATATGTATCTTAAAATGATTAACATATATATATATTTTTTTCAATTTTTTTAAAAATTTAACTGTATGATATTACATTAAAAATTTCAAAGAAAATTTATTAAATCTTTCTGTCATAAGGATACTATTGTTTACTTATCTCCAACATCCACTTTTCATATTGGTATAAGATGATCCAGAAAAAATTCATGAAGTCTTCTTTCATAAGGATATTCTTGTTTACTTATCTCTAACATTCACCTTGCATGTCTATATAAGATAATCCAAAAATAATGAAGGAAAAAATGCATCAAATTTATTGGTATTGCAAAGTGAAAAAACATCTAAGTAAATTCAAAAACAGAAATAACTAGATCTCAAATAAAGTTCAACAAAAAATGAGACATTGAATATTAAAAGTAGTTTTGTAGTGATCTCCACATATCTCAAAATTTATGTCTCAATCATCATTTTTAATGGATCCAGATTTATATAACAATAAGTGTCTGATATTATCCTTTGTGCACAAAAAAAAAAAGAACCCCTCTAATTACATTCCACAACATTCTTTATTTTGAATAAGATACAATAACTATAATAGTTACTATCAACAAAAACAAAGAAATTGAAAAAATGAATTTTAAATTTTTTATAAAAACTGTATATTTTTCATTAAAATTATTATTATTTAACTGAAATTTTTTAATATAAAATTTATATAATTATTTTATATAAAACTATTGTTTTTCATTATTCAAACTTGTTTTATATAAAAATTATTGTTTTCAATATTCAAACTATGGTTTTTCATTATAAAAAAATATTGTTTTTCATTTTTTATATAAAAATATTTTTCTTCTATTATAAAAATTATTATCTTTAATATAAAAATTATTATTTTTCGTTAGAGAAACTATTATTTTTCATTATGAAAACTATTTGTTTTTCATTATTGAAACTTCCCATTCTTCAACCCCTAATTAAAAAAAAAAAAAAAATTAATACAAAACTAAATAATTTCTGGATGTCTAAGTTATCCACTGTCCACCATTCAGGTAATGCTCGCAGCCACCTAACAAATTCAAACTGCTTCCCTGTCCATATACAAATATGGGGCAAAAGAATAATTTAAAAAGCTACTTGGAAATTGAATATATATTTCACAGCTACACAACTACTATTGTAATAGTATCATTAGATGTGTTTAATTTAAAAAAAAAATCTATGAAAATATATTTTATAAATTACGTACTTTCATGCAAATTTTAAATCTTTAGTGTCAAAATGATTAAAAAAATTGAACTAAAGTGCATTTCGGAAGGAGACATAGGCTACGCTCCAGGTATATACAGCAGGTGTTTTGACCATTATTTTTTTATGATCACAATCATGACGTGCACACTTCTTTGGGGTTTTATTTGTTGCATTGTGACTCTACCTCTGTGACCACTATATATCAAAATGCACACATGGTCCATTTTGAAAAAGGACATAAAATCGAAACTAACGAAGTAATTAATAGGCCACAAACTGCCGCATGTCAAGCCAGCGAAAATAGGCAAAGAAAAATAGACATAGAATTGACACCCATCCTTTTTTATGGAATCCATATAAATTCCTAAATGTGATTTTGAAATTTATATGACATTTATGATAGAAATTTTCAAACATGTTTAAAATATATTTAAATACAAAATTTATAATTATTAATATTTTTTAATAATTGTTTAATTTAATTTATTATTTATCTAAATCCATGAGAATAAGAAACGTTATTTTGATATTATAAATATATAAATTTTTCCCTCACTTAAATTATTAATAATAATATTGTAGTAATTATTATAATAAATATTGTAGGGTTTTTTATATAGGCATTTATGATCAAGTTCACAAGAGAAAGTTTTGCTATTATTTTAATCTATTTTAGGAGTTTTTAAATATTTTAGATGTGTATTAGTGTTCTCTTCTAATTTCTTTATCTTCAACATTTTTCGCATAAAATAATTGATGGAATGAGCTCTTTGGTTTCTTAGAGAAACTTCCATTGGGTGCATCTTGGAAAGTTAGAAATCAATGTCTTTCATGCCAAAAGTGGTGTTATTCATTGTTTAAATACTTTTGAATTTTCTTTAATTTTATAGGAATATTATTTTCACACGTAAGCTCATGTCATTCTTGCACAATAAACAAAAGCCACATGTTGGCAATGTGAAGAAAAGCAAGAGCAATGACATTGCCACCACATGGCTCTTGTTAAGGTGGGTTTCTAATATTGAAGTTTCTATCACTTCGTGAATCGATGAAAGTCAAATTTACTAAAAAAAGATTAGGATGTTTGTAATTTGGGTTGTGATATGCCGAATAGGAGAAGTGATATGCATAAAACCGAAAACACATGTGAGAAAATGTTATCTTTAGTTTCACACAACCTTTCTACTCATCGGAAAGGCAAAGGACTTTCCTAGTTGGGTCTGAGGGCTTATTGTTCCAATGAGAAATAGGAGGACTGTAAGACACACAAATTGGAAACCAAATAAACGAAAATCAACTATATTAAATGTTGATCTCCATGAGTTATGTACAATGTGTACATATTAATACAGACAAGAAATAGTTGAATTAGTTTCTGGGCCTTCTTGGACTCCAATAACTACTCACCATAATACAAGCTAACCTAATCTTTAACCCCGATGATTAGTTGTCTAACATTCCCCCCTTAATCCGAAGGGATGTACCAAAGTCTAAGAATGAGAGCTCAAAATGAAAAATGCATCTCAACCAAGAGTTGGATGTCTCTCAAGAAATGGTTTTTAACGATGAACACAAACCAATATGGGAGAAATCAAGGTCTCAACCAACACCAACTTTGGAACCTTCATAGAATTTCTCAAAATAACCAAAAATGTGGTTTTAAGATGACCATAAACTCTATAAAAATCAATGTAGTTCCTAGAATAATTCCAAACATGGAAGTGCTTGTTCATAAATGACTTAATCAACCAAAGCTGGAGTCTCACAACTCTAGGTTTAACTAGTACAAGTTGTGGCTTAGCCTCAATGTAGATCTCTTGCTCAGACTCATTTGACATCGCTAAATCGAACCTATAGTAGACCATCAACGGTTCACCCCTTATCGGATATAGGGTGAAAATTATTCTTCATCACTACAAGACTAGTCATCACTCTCGAACATATTGTTCGGTATGACCTATAAATCTTCTTGGTTGTTTTCATCCAATCCCAAAAAGAAATCCATCCAAAATTTAGATGCTCTCTTGCAGTACTCTTATTTTCATAACATCAATTGGTATGGTGATTGCGCTTTCCACAATGCTCACATGGGTGAAGATCAAAAAATTGCTCTTTCACATGTCCAACTTTATTACATTGTTGGCATCTATCAACTTGTTCTGGAACAACACCATCCAAAAATCCAACACTTCGAAATTCTATAGGTTTAGAAAAATGAAGCATGTGAAAAAGATATATCTATGAAATCCTTTTTAAAACCCAAGCTAGCTCTGTTTTTGTTATGTCTAATCTCTTATCATGGTCTTATAAAATTTTTTGGAATGACATGCTTCACATATGTAGGCAAATGACTCTCGCATACACTTGCTTGAACATGACTTTTTGTTGCACCCAATTTTTCTCCTGAAATGAGTGCATTACTCTAATCATTCTCTGATTTATGATCAAGCTCAAACAAAATATTGTTCTGAACAAAACCACGTTCAGAATTCTTCTTTTGTAATTCATGTAGTTCATCTCGCTGGAATTGAGATTTGAGTTGCAAAAACTCAATCTTCTCTTGTGCATTTTAGAAACAAGATTTGATGTTAGAAAGCATGTCCTTACTAATTTGGACACTACTATGAACAATAGATGAAATTAGACTACTTTACAACTCTAAAAAATCACTGACTCTCATCACTTTCTTTAGCTTCCTATCAGAGAATACTTACAATCAACTCTCAAAAAATTGTTGACTACTGCCAAAAATGCACCCAATGCAAGTGAATTTACAATGATTTAACTAGGTGCAGTGTTCAACTAAAAATTCACTTGTTTACAACATAATTTCAACAAAAAATTTATCAGATTGTTGCAAAAAAGATATCGTCTTCTTCTTTTCCAACCACTGTAGTGAGTATCACAACCTCCAAAATTAACTTTCCTTTTTGTTTTGCAATAATTATCAAGCACAGAGATTTGAAATTTTGATCTTTAACACACCATGTAACTGTATGAGCTTTCTTAACCACACTACCTTCTTTACATGTTCAATTTCATTATGCATTCATGCATCCTAAATAATCCAATTTTATAAACACTCAAACCACTCTTGATAATTATTCTTTCCGCTAAGGACAACTCCAACTATGGAAACTATTGAAGTCATAATTGTTTTGCAGCCAAATAAATTCTTCAAACAAATCCTTTTCAAATATGTGAAGTACTGTTCTAAAAGAAAATATAAATTTCTTTCTCCTTTTGTTTTAAATAAAAATTGGCTTAGTGATTTGATGGTGGGCATAAAAAATATTCCAGTGGAGAACTAAGTTCAAATCTCATTGTTTCCTTCTTCTTTTTTCTTCAAGTTTTAAAACTTATTTCAAATCAAAACAAACTTGTCCTGAAATATTGTCACCACTTTTGACTCCAATTTAATTAATTTTAGTATTAACCACCTTTACTTTTAATTTTTCATTTGACCTTTCTTTAACCATTTTATTTTTCTTAAATATAATTGATAAAATAAATGAGAAATATTTCTTTAATCAAAATTTAATATAGTTTCTATTCACTTGATACTCACCAACCTTTCTCTTATTAGCCTTCACCTTTCTATGATTCTTTCTTTGCTCACTTTTATCTATTCGACTCTACTTCCTTCTCTGTTCAGTTTCACCTTTTTGGTTGTGCCTCTTTCTCTGTTCACTTTGAACTTTCTGGCTCTGCCTACTTCCACACAATGATGTTGATTCTGGAAGTAATATAAAATATAGGGGAAATGTATTCACCTTACTTGTGGTCTCATATTGCGGAAAATATCTCCATATTCATTTATTTTTTACAAATCCTTGTCAAAAATTCTTGTAAATCTTTTCTTTTTCTTTTTTTACTTTCACTTTTATGAACTTTGAAGTAATAATAAAATCAAAGAAATATATTCCTTGATTTAAAATTCTTGAAAATACCTCATATAAAATTTCAAAATTCCATGAATTGTCTTTTACTCTTTTACCCTTTGATAAATCTTTGCAAAATTTTCATCACTAATTCTAGCATGAAAAATATCTTTAAAATATCCTTTTAACCTCCAATGTCTAGAACATTTTATTTTAAAAAAATCTTCTTTCCCACTCTTCTACTACATTTTTTTATTTTATCAGCATGCCTTCATGCCACTCTTCCTTTTCATTTGAAGATTAATAAAAAAAATTGTTCAATTAAAATAATAATTCATACCTTCTCTTTATTCTACAATGCTATTTCTCCATTACAAACTTCTCTAGTTAACTAATTCTTCTTCCTTCAACATACATTCCACATGCCTATTTCCCCTTTTAATTCAAAGATCGACCAAACTCTCAACATGTTATGAGTCATCTATCTTTCTCAAAACGCCATAGAAGGACTACACGAAAGGAGTTCAGTGTATGTCAAAATAAGGAAGCCCAAGAAGGCCACAAAACAAGTGGCTCAACAAAATAAAAAAAAAGGGATAAACCTTTGCTATGATACCATTGTAAGACACACAAACTGGAAGCCAAATAAATTGTATATTAATTGATCTCAAACAAAGATGTACAATGTGTACATATTAATACATGCAATAAATTGTTGAATTAGTTTTAAGATCTGCTTGGACTCAAATAACAACTCACTATGATACAAGCTAACCCAATCTTTAACCCCGAGAATTACTTGTCTAACAAGGACAACTTACAATATTTTCTACTTTATTTTTAACGACTTCAATTTATGAATCATTGCTTTTATGTGAATAAGAAGTGGAGAATTCTTCAGTGCTCAAAGAAGTGATTCTTCCTTCACCCTACCTTCAAACCATTAAATTTATCCACGTTATGAATATATCAATCTTATAGAAAGATGTAAGGAATGGTCATTATTATGTCATTTCCATTGCCAAGTGACATTTAGTGACAGTTTTGGGATACTTTTTTTTACGATACTCGTTAATTTTCCTAGATTTCTATAGTTGAGCTTTGACTTTCAATTTATTTTGGGAAGCTAACGTAGGCCCACCATGACCACCAAGTTTTCAGAGCCTAAGGCCATATGTCAACCTCTGGTATTCCATGACGGAAGGCTATGGTATATATAATTAAGGTCAATATCATTATTCAGTTGTTCCTGTTTGACTATACTTCTAGGATCTTGAACAATGCGTTGTTGTATTAAAAAACTCCATTAATTTGTGTCCTTAGGGCAGTCAATCTGGTGTCACACCTGCCAATAATACAGTTCTTTCGGGAAGGGCTATGATAAATGACAAACCATATATATGTAGCTATCGATTCATTAATGAGTAAGAGGTAATATATACCACCCATCTGATAATGTACTTAGTTCAAGAAGATGGGTGAATATAGTCAAGATAAATTTATTTTCGACTTGCCAAAGATAATACTATCACACCCACCATTTACACAACAATCTTGTCACATGCACTCAAAATTTGTATATCCCTACCCAAGATACAATAACATATGTAATTTTAAGCATTTTATGTGGATAGAGAATTAATAACATATCATATTGAAATATATATGCCTAAGGGTATCATGAATTCTTCTAGAAATTACGCTGATTCGAAATCCGAAACCTGCGAACATTAAAGAAAATGAAATAATCTGAAAAAAATCAAGAAGCATCGTATTGTTTGCAATACAATATTATAAAATAAATAAACAATAATGTAAAATAAAAAAATATTAAGGAAGAAAGAATATGGATAAATTCATAACTTGCTTTGACATAATAGCCATAAGTGCTCAATTCATAGTTTTCTTTCGGTGTTGTCTTCTGAACAACTTATTCTTACCCCTATCATATATAAATGATGCTAAGTGATTTATTAGTTAAAATCGAGCATATTAACAAACATTATTATAGTTACAAACAAAAGCTCGAGCAATTATTAAAGCTAGCTGTTTCAATAGCCATGTGAAGTGCATGGAGTTTTCAAGTGCCCTTTAATGGCTATGACCCCCTCTCCTCGACATGGCCCACACATTTCTCTTTAATTTAAATTCTCTTTAAAGGGCATAGCTAACTCTCTATTTTAAGATATAGAAGTAATTTAAACCAACATTTCTCTTTAATGACTTTATTCTCATTCAAAAAAAATGTATTTGACCACTTTTCTTAAGAAATATAGGGTTTGGGGAATGGCATGAGTACGATTGGGTTTAAAGGAAAATAATTGGTGACTGTGAAATTTCAATAAGGTAGATTTTCTTAAGTGATCTATAACGTGTTCTAATGGGTATTAAATGAGAATTGGCCTGTCAAAATTTAATAGTGGGCTTTTGTGGGCATCTACAGCTCCTACTCATTTAATGTCTATTTGCAGGCTATTTATTTTCGGTGCTATTAGCGCTACTTCTCTTGTTGTGATAGCCATTGCTTTGAATTTCTGCATAGTCTTATCATTAAAGTATTGGTGATTGAGGTGTTCCTGGGAAATAAACTCTTGCTAAGGAGGCTTAAAAATGGTGAAAGCATTTTTTGTGATTTCCAAACCTTTAAAACTTTTTTCCAACAGAAAAAATCATGTATGGAATAACTTTCACGCACCCATATTCCTACTCAAGATTGGCATAAACCTTGTATGTACTAAACCTCCCCACCTAACTATTAGACCATATTTCTAGAAGTTTAAAACTTATTCCATTATTTTCTCATTTTTCAAAACTTTGGTGTATGTTATCAATTTATCTGGGCAAGGTTTTTTTAGAGTTTTAAAGTAATGGGAACATGTTCATCTTTATGTATTAGTTCAAGTGGTACATTTGTATAGTTGGCAGACGCTTGACATTAATGAAGTTTATGTGAAAACAGCAACTCTGCGGCAATATGGAACAATTATTACACAAATCACTCTTGGATCAACGACAATGAAATTACTTATGTGGTCTAAAATCTTATGTGTCGAGTTGAAGATGCGAGAGTTCCTAATATAGATTGAATGTTCTAACCTTAGCTTTCAGTCTCACTTAAATTAATTATATTGACTAGAATTTATTTTCTTAACGTACAATATGAATTTTTATGTTTGTTTTTTTTAAAGATTACCCGCCTCTAAAATCAAATTATTGTCTTTATCAAAATTATAATTTAAAAGGGTATATTCTGCCCAATTTAAATATTGGAATTTTTCAGACTTACCTTTTCTGGGTTAGAATCTATATTCCAGTGGTTGGCTTAACCTTTTGCTTCACCTAACGTTTTTACCCTGACATGATATGGTTGGTGGCAAGTAGTTACACACACAATGGTATTATCTCTTCAAACTTTTATGTTCATGCATATGCAATTGGGAATATGTTGTCTTTCCATACCCATGGAAATATGTGGGAAATAAAGAATCTTAAGAAGTTCTGCTACAAATACTTCAGTGTCTTCAAATCTCAAATCAACTGTTTTTTTTAATATATTAAAAAATCATGCAATTCCGTGTACCTAATATAAAGTGGGTTTAATGCATAAAGGTGTGGTTTAATATATAAGAATTTTTCAGGTTAAACTTTTCATATAATATATTTAAATTGTGATTGTAAGTGTTGTACCCACCCATATTCCTAGCTTCACAAAGAGAATTGGAAATCATAAGTAAGTTGGTAAATCAAGATGGGATGAAAGGAAAGGTATAAAGTAAATAATAGAACTGGTTGGTTTTGATTTAAAATAATATTTGTGTGTGGGATTTTGGATATATCATTTTTTTAATAAAATATAAGATAGAAAGATTTTTTTATTATATAAAAAATACATTATTTTAATTTAGAAAATAAATATATAGGTAAAAGTATAGAAATAAATAAAATTTAAAACATTCTTTGGAAGCATTCTTTTATATAGAAACAATTTAAAAATTTGTTAAGTATTTTTTTCTGCGTGATAAATTTATTTTGATTTCAAATGGATATTAATTACCATCATTATCATCATAATAGACATGATTAATGAGAGCTTAAACATGCTATATGTAAGGAGTAACATTTTATTTCTAACTAATTTACACCCTAAAAAAATATAGAAAAACACACACACACATATTAGAAATAGATTAAACATTGCATTTTATAAATTTTATGAAAAACAATTTTCTTTGTGTATTATGTGTAAAATGATGTTTAAGCATTTAACTATGTTAGTGAAATGCACCATGCTTCGAGTGAGTATTTCACCCATTTACAGAGACAAAAACCATAGTGGCTTGAAATTTCTTTGGACATATTCATGGTGTAGATTAGACAAAAATTGGCATCTATATTTATATATATATATATATATAGAGAGAGAGAGAGAGAGAGAGAGAGCATATACTCTGTGACGATAACGGTTTTTTTTCCTAGAGCAGCTCATTTGAAACACATGCTTGTATTTACTTGAATTAAGGTTTCATTCTTTTTTGTGCTATAGAAACTTTGTTTAGAGCCACAATGTCAAGTAAGATGATATGTAGTTGGAATATACAACATGTGTTCTGTATTTCATAAAATATTAACATAATTATCTTAATAATTCTTTTGAAGTGCAATTCTCCACAACTCTCATATAAGTTATCATTGTTTTATGGCTCTAAATTATTGGCTATGGTGTCATGATTTTCCATGTGAATCTATCACTTGTTACTATAATGTTGCAATATTCTCCTTTTGCTTAACGACTAGCTAAATAATGAATAAGATTCTTGATCTGCTTGTAGACAATGGCATTGAAGCGATGTCTAAGGTGCTAAAGATTTGGAAATAGAGGTGGACAAGTTACCCAAAAAAAAAAAAAATTAATAGAAAGAAAAAATGATATTGATGTGGAAAAAAATAAGGAATGCTAGGCCTATGCTGCAATTTGTACATTGGTCTAATGATTATCTATCATGAATATTCATAGTAATAAAATTTCTAACATAAATATCCACTTCCCTCTGGTGCTACGTATTACTCTCATAAACCTTGGTATTGTCTGACATATAGCTATTGTAAATCCATGTCAAATTTAAGTGAATAGATTTGATTTAAGAATATCCAGGATTGAATACGTGGGTTTAGAAGCAACCAAATTGTTTCGTGTGTTTTATAATTACAAAGACACGATAAAATTAAACAAGATATTAGGGATATGTTTAATTAAGAATATTTTTCATTATGTTTTATTGTGGAAAGAAATCACATGCTATCCTAAACACAATCGTTGTTTCTATGATCACTTAGGAAAAAATATATATTAACTTCTGTAGATTTATTTTTAACTGTAAATTTTGAAGTTGGCAAATCAAAGTGACAATGTAAATGTTTTCAATGGTATCAACACCTTAGGAATATTATTACATTTTAGTATTGTTTCCACTACGCTTTGCATATTCAAATATAATAGTGATCTGTAGATCATTCAAAGAAACTTTGGAGAACATTGAGGATGTCGAAAGCACTTTGATCTATGAGCACATAGAGTATCAGAACTATGTGCCAAGGTGAAATATTGTAATAGTTTACGTAAAATTTCCAAGGCCATTTGCACTTTTCAGTCAATCGAGTTGGGTGTAATAAAAAATAAAATGTTTGGTTTGTTGACATTTCAACTCTTTCTTCTAGTCGCACTATGTTTTGCAACTTTCTTTCTGATATTACTTATTGTAATTGACACTGAAAATACTTTAAAAGGGAGAACTATTTAGGAATCTACATTATTCTTTGTCTTGATGAAGTAATGAAGTTCGGTCTTGTCTACTCATTTGGATGAACTCCGTTAACAAGCAATTATATGCCACTATGAAATATTTTGCAAGTATAGAATATGTTGTGGTGCAAACATGCAAATTGTTGTAGTAGCTCATGGAAGAGGAAGAGGTTCATAGTCACATAGTGGGTGTTGGCAACAAATCAGATAAGAACACTAGTGATGGACACTTTCAATGCAAATGTGGTGGCAAGTGAATTGGATGCAATTTATTTTGGTGCATATATTGTTGGTGTTGGGTGAAATATGTCTCTTCATATGCAAAGGATATTGAGTCAATGTCAAATGTCAACATGCAGCATATTTGTTTGTGCAATTTGAAAGATGGATTTATTGATTGACCAAATCTCATGATTTTACTCCATGTAGAGATGCAAGTCAATACCACATTATTTAATTTATTTTTCACACTTGAAATCAATATAACATCAATAAGGAGGCAACAATGAAGATATTAGGCTTATCTAGCTAAAATCATTTGGATTTTTATTTATTAGTTTCAATGTATAGACATGCAAAATTAGTTATTTCAAAATAATGAAATTTAATTACACGATTGGATGCATTTGTTGATCTTTTCATGTGTGATGTAATGCCACTAAAAATATATGAAGTTGTTCTATAGTAGAAAGTATCTATCTAAATATTTTGTAATAACATATCTTCAATTTATATAATCTACTTATTTTTTATATATCCAATGAAAGCATTTCCTAACATCTCATTACAAAAAGAATAGTAAAATTTTAGGAGAGAAAACACACATAGTCAATTACAACTAACACAAATTTTACGTTACAAAATCCCACTCCAAGAAAACTCCAACAAAAGAATGGAATCGAATATAGTTTTTCATTCTTTTCAAAAATAACCTTTCAAAATTATAATGCTAAAATGAAAAAATATTGCATGGACGCCTAGATGCCATAGAGATTTATTTTCTATCTCTTCTTAGAATCTTTAATCCAAGATGAGAAAACCACGGGGGCTTCACTGGGGGAGCAATACCATACCACATGCATTAATATTGGGGGATATATATTGAGGAAAGAATGACCTAATATATTGAGCATATAATAGGGGTAGAGGGTTTTTATATTCACAGGAATAAAAAATGGAGCTCAAAGTTAATGAAAAAATATAAAGGGGTATAAAAAATATTAATGAAGAAATGGATACCTACAATATCTAGTGAAAGTAGGGGGTTTTTAAATTGGTAAGATGTATTGGGTTAATATTTGTAGAGGGTTAAATAATGTGATTTTTAGAGGTATTTTCCAATATGTAGTCAAATTAAGGGTATTGTTTAATATGCCACAAACACACGTGCTATGTCAGAGGTTCATTTAGTGAAGCCCCCGTGGAGAAAACACTACATGAAATTCAAAATTACCCATAAAAGACTTTAGAAGCTAGATACAATAGCTAGCAATGACTCAGAAATATTTGTGCTCAGAATATATTTTCCTGTTGAAAAAAAATGGGCATAGCTATGAAAATATACAAATATAATCACTATATGCAAATATAGTAGATATCTGTAAATGTTGGTTTATATACCTTGATGCAAATACAATGTAGATGTGCGCTTGAATATTATTTAATATTCATATTCTTTTATATTTTATTTTAATTATGCATAATAAATATTGTATATATATAATTACATTGTTCCATCTAAATTTATTCTTTTGACAATTTGTGTTTCCATCTACCTTATAGTTTTTATAGAATATTTCTACCTAATATTTTGTGTTTTGTTTTGTTTTTTTGTAGAGAAATATATGGCTGAGAAAAAAAGCATTTCACTATGGACATTTGATTGTAAATTCCCTATCAAAATTAATGTTTCCAATGTTTGTAATGTTTGTTGCATAAATTCAACTCAAAATAGATGTTTTCCTATGTAATGCAACTGGATAATTCCTTAATCTTAGAAATACATAATTAACATTCATTGTGTGTTAAATTCAACTGATGCAATATTTATATACATTTATTGTGAAAATACTATTATGTCACTCGGAAACTTGATTAGATTTACACATATTGTTTACTTGTAGAAAAAATAAACTACTTGTATATCATAGTTCTTATAGGACAGTAAGTGAATAGATCTATGTATCTAGAGATGTTATTGTCCTTTGAAAACATATTATAAATTGCAAAAAATATCACGGAGACATTTACAATTTTCCAACACTAGTATGCAGTGTTTTGGTTTTATCTTTGTCACCTTCTTTTAACATATTATTACTTCTGTTGGACCTAATTATCATGTGTCCACCTAGAAAAGATTTTTAAAATTAATTCATTGCTTCTCCATGATTTAGAGGTCATGGACATAATTGTCCACACAAAGGCATCTTAAAACTCTATTTTAGTTCCTTGCAACAAGGTAAGAACTAAACTTCCCAGGTTACTATATCTATTTCTATGTCTAACATTGACCACATTTGTATTCTATATAAAAACTTCATACAAATTGGGTGTTTTGACAATTGAATAAATCCAAAACACTAATTAGGTTTTTGATCAAATAGGTTTGAGAATTAAATTATTGACACTCTCATAATACTTGTATCTTAACCATACATATTTTCCTTTTTCCGACTTGAGAATTCATACTATGTTGTCATTATCAACTATTTGCAAAAGATATGTACTATTCAAATATTGTTGTTTTGTTTTTTTCTCACTTGTATTAATATTATTTTCAATTGAATCATGTACCCAATATAAACTATTCGAAAAACATACGTCATGTTCAAATATTGTCGTTGTTGCTTTTATTCATAGTTTTTTCAATTGAATCATGTATGTTAGGGTCCCACCCTAACCCCCTTATCTATGTAATGGGACCACGTCATAGTTAAGAGTCAATAAATCCCATATTAATAACTGTAAGTGGTTAATCCACAATTAATAAAGGAACCACAGTTAGTTGCAAATGGGCCGACGATATTAGTAATAAGCGGTATTGACCGTGGTATTACTTGTAGGAGTCATATATAAAGGATAGTAACTCCCTGCGAGGAGCATCGTGTCTTATTTTTTTGTAATTCAGCTCTGCTCTATTGGAGGTTGCCCCCTCGAAGAGGCAAGTGAACATTACTCTCTGAATAATAAAGTCTTCGCTATTCTGTGTTATGGATATCTTTTCTTCGCATATTCTGTGTTATCGGTCTCTTTTCTTCGCATATTCTGTATTTGGGTATCATTTGCAAGTTAAGAAGCATAACAAGTGGTATCAGAGCTCTTTCCAGGGCCGGTGGGATCTCCAATTAGTAGAAAAAAAAAAATTTTGGCTCGAGACGTGTTCCGGCGTCTTTAAACCACGGGATATGTCATTGAGCGCATAAATCTGCGGATTTGAGGAGGCATGCACACAGGAAATACAAGAGGTGGTCACGTCTGTTGGACTCCCTTGTAACCCATGTGGGTACCCCTTCGAGTAGTAGCGCATTAGACAGAACCGCGCACGGACTGTCTTCCACGTACCCTCTAGGTATATCGGAAGCCCCATAGGCTCCCTGAAAACCTTTCCATAGATAAACCAACGACCGTCTTGCGGCTATAGTACACCGAGAACAGCACTCAGAGAGATTACTCACCCGTACGATAGGGTAGTCGAGTGGTACGGCTAAGGGTACGGTCGACCCTCCTTAGTTAGAGCCCTGAAACATTGGCCCGAGTACTATTGCCAGACCCTTATGTATATTGCGATCTGTAGCACCTGACACTCCTCAAGACCCTAGTTCCTTTTATTTTTAAGCATCATCTCTTCCAGATCCGCTTGAGCAAAGGAGTGCAGCAGTAGCAGACATCGGTCCCAACCAGCCAGTTCTCTCAGATCCAGCATATCAGAAGCATTGTGCAGGGTTCCTATAGCAGGGTATAATTGTCGCAGGACTTTTGGCCGCATTGACATTTTGAGGATTTGGCGACTGCAGTATTGATCAAGAAGGAGTAAAACTCCGTTAGGAGTTTTCTGGGACACTTATTGGTGATATAGCCCATTAAAATCAGGATGAAAAGCTGAGCATGGTGGTACCATTCAATTAATTGGGCAAAAATATTTTTGGCGGTCCCACTTTTTTTTCATCACAACGGTGTATGGTAGAAACTAGAGCTCAAGTGATGGCCAATGAAAGGATGGACAAACTGGAGGAAACGGTGAACAAAATCCACACTTAGCTGGACAAAATAGATCTGGATAACATGGAAAGATTGTTGAAAGGAGTGAGTCTCCAGCTACAGAAATGGCAAGGAGAGGGCAAGGAGGATTTGAGGTCAAATGGCAAGGAGCAAGCCCACGAGGAGGGTTATAATGGCTATGAAGGCATTTATGGTGAATCTAGCCACTCTCCTCACAACTGGCACACCCATTCACCATGCAATCAACGACTTCCTAAGTTGGATATGCATAAATTTGATGGTTCTCACCCAGCAGCATGGCTATCGCAAATGGACCAGTATTTCAAATTGAATCAGATCCTAGATGATGCGACTAAGCTTGTGTTGGGGAGCATGTACTTCGATCAGAGAACGGTGGCAATGGTGGGAATGGCATCAGCGCTCCAATGGCTATTTTAGGACTTGGGCCCAATTTACCAAAGCTCTTAAAGATCGCTTTGAACAAGAAGACTCTTATTTGGGTCTTCTCACTAAGCTCAGACAGACC
>APFE030130594.1:61465-89811 GCA_000404065.3 Pinus taeda
TTTAATAGAGAAACATGGTTTAGTAAAATATTTAAGTAGTATGTGATCTACGATATGATATCACTTCCATCTCATATATTAAATATTATTTTTTTGATGTTGTAATATATAGTATATTGTATTTCTAGAATTCATTACATTAATATTTATCGTGTTATTTGTAAAAAATGAATTTAGGTGAAGAATATTCCAATCATTAATCCAAATTCCTCAAAATAAATCAAAATAACACTATAATATATAACATATTATTATTACAGTGAAATACACATAATTATGGTAAATAATGTTTATATATTAGATTTTTTTATAGTATTTTGATTATATATTATTATATGATTCTAAGTTTGGATTTTAACTAAGTAAATAATAAATGATGAAATTATTTCTAATTATTTAGGTACAAATTACAAAGGCATTAATGGTTATATAACCATCACTATTTTTTTGAAAACTTTACTATTATTTATATTAAAATTATTTATTTTTAGTCACATCAATAATATTTATTTTATTAATTATATTTTTAGGTAATTTTTCAATTTAACTTAATCATAGTTCCATGGATTCTAGTGCAAAAGTGAGTTGTAAATATACCTTCTCTACAAAATGACTAAGTCATCATATTTTATTATATCATTTAGGAGGTTCATTTAAAATTTCAAAATTTTCTTAATATTGCTAGTAAATCTACATTAGAAACAAGAAAATTTAGTCATTAATTACAAGACCTATTTTGGGAAAAACCTACATTAGAGAAAGAGAGGAATTTAATTATTAATGAAAAGTAATCCTATATAATCGAAAATTAAGTTATTTTTTTAAATAAGTTTAAAGATATTTTTAAAGTGTTGAAATTTGCTAAGCAAAAACATGATGCAAGGATTGTCTGAATATTTTATTAAAAAAATAATTAAAACTATGATGTAATTAAACTTTAAATTTTGAAAACTTAACCATATTTAATATTATAATTTAAAGAGCCACAATTTAATATTATAATTTAAAGAGCCACAGTTTAATGTCATAATTTAAATAATAAATCAATTGATTTTTTTTATTCATCTCACAAAATTTATGAATACTTAATATTATGAAAAATCACATATTTTTCTTTCATATTATAATAGATTTCCGAGTTTGCAAACACCAAATTCCTAGTGTTTTCGTTTGTAAGAAGCGTTGCATCAGAGATCAACAGACCCTTATTCTTTATGATACCGTCTTTATGATACTATCGCAGTACATATTGTTGAGGATGTTCGGCGTTACATACTCCATGGCCACGGACCTCTTGTTGTTGCGTTCACTCCCTATGGGGCATTGGGCCTTCGGTATCTGAGCATACACAAGATATCTTGGTTTGAAGGTCCAATACATAACATTGCAAGCATTAATTTACAAAAACGTCTAACCATATCTTCTTGGGATAAACCTTTCAATGCGAAACTCTGTGTAAGCTATTCTACGTTGAAAAATGGGGGAGGTAAATTCGTCAGAGTTTCTGGAGCACGTGAAATTATTCCATCTCTTCTCCTAGAAAGAACTTTCCAACTCAGAGGAGATCCCACTGGAAATGCATGTATTTATAAATTTGATTAAGTATTTATGAGAATTGAATCCTTGATTTATTAATAAAAAATGTATTTTAACACAAATATTTTAATTAGGAAACCTAACTAATTTTTGAAACTGGACTTATCTCAAATAAATAAAAAGATAGAAAATTTATCTAATGATATAAAAATAGGAAGAAAAAAAGATAAGTACCAGTTTTTCAAATATAATCAAATAGGGAAAGACATTTTTCAAATATGAATTGAGTAAAGAGAATTGAACCATAAGACAAATATAACTATCCAAAACAGGAACCTGAAACCTTTTCAACACGACGTGTTATTTAGATCTCCATTGTTGCAGCTAGTATAGTCAACTCATTGGTGGAAGGATTCAATAGATAACAAAATTGACTACAAGAACGGGTATAGGGTTTACTCACAAAAATATGGCTGCGCAACTTTGTAGTACACAGTGTTGTGAATTTTTGTTGGAAGAAGGCTTTGAATGACCCAACAGTTTGTAGCATTATATTTCATCAACTTTGTTTTAGTGGAGGTGTACAAGTAAGCAGAAAAACTATGCACGGCAACTTGAACGATTGGTCGAATCTCCACATATTATCCACTTTATCCACCCTAGTCGCCCATGGTGTCTTTGGATAAAAAACGTCAAATGGCATGCACCTTGCAAAAATGAAATATGGAGAGAAATACAAAAAATTGGATAGTCTACGATATTTATTTGATGTCTGTTCCCAAATCCTAGGCCCGATGTCCTTAATCTGCCCCGGTGAGGATAGTCTGTAAACAAACACATTCAATTCAGAGAAAAAATAAAAGCATTAGAGAAGGGAATCAAATATGGAAATCAAGAAAGTGTGAGTCTAATGTTGTAGAAAAATCAAGAAAGTCACAGTCTTACCTGTTGCAGAAAATCAAGAAAGTGTGATTCTCCCCGTTGCAGAAAATCGAGAAAGCGTGATTCTTCCTTGTTGCAGACAATCGCGCGAGTCTTACTTATTGAAATCAATGGCGCAAAACAATACATCGCATCACATAGGAGAGTTCATTTCATAGAGTAATGCCTTATGGCTTAATTATGGTATTTCATTGCTTTGTAAATGGGATCATGACATTTTTTTTCTTTATTCCATTGGAAAATATAGTTGTTTTTAGTGTGATTTTTTTGGAAAGTGGGTTTTTTTGTCTAATTTCTTTAAAATCTCGTAGGAATTTATTGAAATCACAAGTCTCATGGGTAACTTTTGCACAATCCAAGTGTCTTAAAGGTTTTTAGGTATGGAATCTATGTCCAAAAACTAGTTTAAATGACACAAATCAAGATTTCACATCAATTTTTTCTGCTGGATTCCATCATGGCAAAGTCATTGGTGAGAGATTTTGACCAGTTGGTGGCATAGTTAATGTTTTAATCGGGCAACCAAAATCACATCTTTTTTATTTAATTTATATGGGAATATTTTAGAAAATTTTAGAAAATTTGAGTGAAGTAGAGTAGTTGATTTACATCACGTTCACATTGACACTAATAAAGAAAGATTATGATTATATATATATAATTTTTTGTTTTACTAGTCTAACCCAAAAAGTGTAAGGGAAATTGACTTAGTGACTTCTCATTAGCTAGATGCTTATAGGATATATTGAGCTAACCCTTAGGCTTAGATAATTCTGATTTAATAATTTGTCTCATTTTTATTTTTATTTATTAATTGAATGCTAGATAAACATTGATTTAGAAATCCAAAATGATTCATATTTAAAATTTAATTTTATGATAATAAAATAATTTTCTGAATTTAAATAATAAAAATAATTTTAATAATTTACCAAATAACATCTCTATTTACATATTGAGAAATTTACAATTAATATAAGGTCTGGACTCCCTATTTATCTTCGGGTTAGATCTGATTTTTCATGTTGTCCTAATGATGAACCACACCGGTACACAAGTTGATTCGAAACACGTTACCCTAAATATACCAATGTGTTTTCGTCCAAAATTGTTTTCAAATCAGATATGGATCAAAGAAGCTTGAATTTGATTATAACATAAAAATACTTTCTTCAACCTTTAAGTTTATATTATTTTTATTGAATAATTTATATATTCATTTATTAAAATAAATGTGTCAAATAAATATTGATTTAAAATAAAAAAATAATTATTATTTAAAATTTTAGAAAAAATTAATAATAATTTTTAATTTTTATAATAATAAAAATATTTTTTTGAACTTAATAATAATAACGTACTTAATGATATCTTGATTTAGAAAATTTACAATTAACATAAAAATAATTTTAATTTTATAATAATAAAATAGGTTTTTGAAATTAAATAATAATAATCTGCCAAAATAATATCTTTATTTACATATTAGGAAACTTACAATTAACATAAACATAGTTTATCCAAATTTAAATAGATAAATGACTTTCTAATTCAAAAATCAACCTAAGCTAATTTATCGGGATTTACTTTCAGATAAATGATATTTATACCAAGGGGAAAAGGAGTGATATGACACATCCCAGAATAAATTTATTTGGCTTTATTATAAAATTATATTTTGTTAAGAATGGTTATCACAATATGCGCAACATAGTCGAGTCATTATCTTTAGCTAAATATCGCTAGCTAATAAAATGAAAATAAATTAAAGCTTAACGATAAAATATTAATAACTATAAAATCACTTAAAGTAGATTCGTATATTATTAATAACTATGCAATTGGAATGTAGAAATGACATGCGGGGTAGTGGAGGAATTACAATTGCAGTTGTTTATAATGCGATTTTTTGAAAGCTTTTCCGGTGGGTTTTTCTGGTCAAAATCTAGCAGCAATTTATTGGAATCGCAAGTTTGATCGCTAGTTTTTGCACAATCAAAGCGTCCCAGGGGTTTTTCAGGGTGTTGAATCCAAATATGCAGTTAAAAAACCAGTTTAACTGCAACAAATCAACATTTAATGTGAATTTCTTCCGCCGGATTCCATCACCGGAATCTCCAAAAAGTCGCATTATAGACAACTCCATTACAATTTCTTCTCAATTAAGAGAATCTCATGATGTGAATTACAATGAGTTCTCAATCAAAAGAATCGCATGACGTCTAAGGGACAACAATTGTAAGGCCCACACTACAGGGTGTTTGGGTGCGCGAGAGAGTCGATGATTTGCGGTGCGGTGGGAGACACGTGAAGTGAATGGTGAAAAATGTGATGTGTTTTGGTGGAGGTATGTTTATACCATGTGGGTGGTTCTAGGCGGCCCGACGAGCAGGCGAGCCAACACAGGAACCAACAGACGAGTGGGTGGTCCCAGGAGAGCCAATGGATGGGCCAACGAGCGTACAAGTTAATGGGTCGACGGTTGTGCGATGTGGAGGCAGGTCGGTCGAACATCGAAACAACGAGCATGTGAGCATACATATAGGCAATGGCAAGTTGGTTGGGAGGACATTCGAACTTGGACGAGCAAGTGGAGTCAAAGTGCAAGCTAAGGCACAGTTTTGTGGTGGAGTAGGACGTGTGGATCTGCCCAGACGACGGGCGAACCAAACATGGCGTGCGAGGGTGTCGTTCAGGACGTTCGTGTAGGGTCGTTCGAGGGTGTTCGGGTAGGATCATTCGAGGTTGTTGGAGGGCGCGACAGGGCGTCCATTCGAACAGTTGGTCAGGGAGTCGATCGAGGGTGCAACAGGGTGTTCCCCCGAATGACCCGAGTTGGTCGAGCAGTGAACCAGGTGAAACCTTGAATGGGTCACATGACCTGTCGGTGGACTAGTTGGGCGTTCAGTGGAAGCGCCCGACGAGTTGGACGAGTTGAACGAAACGTGTTCGGGTGAACGTGTAGAGGCAAACAAGGAGTTGCGCAAGAGTAGTGTGGTGACCGTTTGGGCGTGCCGATGAGCTGGGCAACCGAGTTTGTCGATGAATGTAAAATTTGGCTAAGTGTAAATTTGGGGTTTCCTCGAGATTTAATTTATATATATATATATATATATATATATTGATTATTTGGGCAGACTCATTATAGGGAGTTTCCCCTCCCTTCATACTATTGTGCATTTATGTGTTAATGTTGTTTATGGTGAATGTTAATGGTTTCACTGTATATAAAGGAAAAAATAATACTTGGTAAAGGATAAACAAACTAAGTATCGAATGTTAGGTGTAGTCCATGACAATGAGTATTGGTGAAAAGAAAAGAGTCGGTGGTGCCGCACCTCACTATAGTGCGGTTAGAAGAGTACTGCCAGTGTACGAGTGTGACAGGTGGTATAAGAGCTGATGTTCAGGTTGACGATGAAGAGTTGATCCCACTACACTATCATCTCAGGTGGTATGAGAGCTGGTGAACTAAATCAAGGAGCTGATTCCACAAGAAGGCTGAAGTCTTGGCAGGGAGTTCATGTTTTGCAGGTGACAGGCGGTATATCAAGGTGATTCAGGTGAATGGTGAATGGTCTATACTAGATCACAAACAATGAAGCTGATGGCAGAGATCAAAAGTGAACCTCAGTTTGTGACAGGTGAATCTAGCCACAATACAGGTGAAGCTTTCTAATACAAGCTATTGGAACAAATGAATAGATGGAGTTTTGAATGGACTTCGATGAAGGCCGAGAATATGAAGATTCAGGAACGCTGTACGAAGATCAAAGAAGAACATGAAGAACTCAAGGGCCAATATGAGGATGTTGCAGATATGACAACAATGGAGGATGAACTTGAGATTGATTAAGTTGGACCAAGATCGTGCAGTTTGCAGACATGGGTGGATGAGGATACTCACATGGAGGAGCCTCGTGATGATGTAAGTACTATTGATACTTGTGCTTCAGTCGAGCATTTGGTAGATGAATTGTATGGAGGGAAGACAAAAATCATTTTGGTGATGTAGTGGAAGATCTTACTATGGATATCTACGATGAGACCTTGTATGGAGAAGCAAGGACCATTGACTATTGCAGGACTTGTTGGGGTTGTTTGTGACCACATGGTAGGAGGTACAAAGGCCTGTGACAAGCGAGGAACATGATGATTGTTGCGGAGGAATGGGTCATGCTATAACCACATGGACAATTGGCTAAGTTCCCAACATGACTCATGGACAGATTGGAGGATGGAACACACTTGAGTATGGTGATACTTGGGTTGACTTCTCATGGCCGAGACCAAGAGGAAGTCTTGGTACAACCTTTAGTGGGGGAGCTATGGTGGAAGAGACTCATATGTTAATGATATGGTTGGGTGATCGAGTTCATTAGACCGGATTTGCAGGCTTGGATGAGGATGACTGATTACTGTGATGGGTCTACCTAGTTAGAGAACATGGGCAACTTGAGTCATGGACATCGAGTTGGAGACATAGCACATGGCAGTCTTATTCAGGGACATTATGGAAGAGCACATGCAGAGGTGTCACTAATGGGCATCTAATGAGGAGTTCCAAGGTAGGGATGTTATGCAGGTAGATTTGCTGATGTGACATGGAAATCCTTTACTTATAAGCCGGTTGGGATGTTCTGCACTCTTGTACAACAAGGCCATGGACTTGGTTGGATTTGTGAGCAGACTATGGCGCATTCCTACAACATGGAAAGCTGAGGCATCTTGTAGAGACATCTGGGTTGAGACATGTATGCTTGCTGGATGTTGGTTGGAGATGATTCATGGAGCTCATGATGGCATGAGGTTGTGACTTTCGGGGACTTCATATATGGTGGACTTAGAGGATTTGATGCATTGAGGAGCTGAGGACAGGCACCTTGATGCAGGATGGGGTGCATACTTTTGAGTACATGTATGGGGGTTCTTGAAAGAGTGACTTGATGTGGAGGATCAATATGAGACACTTCGGAGTGATGGAGTTGCAACGATGATGATGCCTTGGTGGCAACACTTGGCATGGGTTGAGATGAGACCTAAGCACTTTTGATATATGGGAGTCGATTGATCTATGATCATGGGGAACACATGGGAGATGAGATAGGTATATACTTGTTTCTATAGCAGACTTTAGGGATGGCACATTACAGATATGATGGATGTTGCTTCATGGACCTCGATGTGGCACATCGAGAGTCGGGTTTGATGAGAGGATCTCTTCACTTTGAGGAGATGGATGTTTTGCATATGGATGATGATGTTGGATGGATGTCGCTGATTTCATGCAGCACATTCATACGAAACATCACAGATAGCATGTTGCAGATGAGATGGAGACTACTTCATGGACCTGGGCATGGCTTACTTATATGGAGATTGATTCTTGATCGAGTTGATGATGTGACAGGATGTTTTGAGAAACGACTAAAGATGGCATGAGGATGTGCATTCTCATGGTTTGAGTGTGATAGTTGGATTAGCTACCCAATTAGCTCAGATTATGGGGCTCGAGTAGTGTGCAGAGATGTGCTAGCATTGTGTTGGAGTATCATGGAAGCAGTGTGAACAGATGTGCTAGCATTGTGCTGGAGTATCATGGTAGCAGTTCACATGATGTTGTAGTGTGCATGTAGCTTGAGATGGAGGGACACGCCTTCCATGGTGGGAGCAGCATGTGGATATTGTGACGAGGGTGGTTGATGATCATGGGTTGAGGAGACTTTCTGAAGTATGACATACTGGTGGATTATATGGCATTGGTATGGATATCTTGGTGACAGATGGTTGTTGGGATGAGATATTTTCGAGGATGACAATGATTTCAAGTGGGGGAGAATGTAAGGCCGACGAGCTGCAGGGCGTTTGGGCGCACGGGTGAGTGGATGATCTGTGGTGCAGTGGGAGACACACGAAGTGAATGGTGAAAAATGCGATGTGTTTTGGTGGAGGTATGTTTATACCTTGTGGGTGGTCCCAGGTGACCAGATGAGTGGGCGAGCCGACGGGCGAACCAACACATGGGTGGGCGATGTCGTGCGAGCCAATGGATGGCCCGACACATGGACAAGTGAATGGGCTGACTACTATGTGATGTGGAGGCAGGTTGGCCGAACGATGAAATGATGACCGGGCGACCATACATATAGGAAGCAACGAGTTGGTTGGGAGGACATTTGAACTTGGACAAGAAAGTGGAGTCAAAGTGTGAGCTAAGGCACAGTTCTATGGTGGAGCAGGACGTGGAAATTTGCTCGCATGACGGTCGAACCAAATAGGGCATACAAAGCCATCATTTGGGAGGTTCGTGCAAGGTCGTTCGAGGACATTCAGGTAGGATCGTTCGAGGCCATTCAAGGGCATAGCAAGGCATCCATTCCAATGGTCGTTCAGGGAGTCATTCGAGGGTGCCGCAGGGCATCCGCTCAAATGACCCGAATTGGTCGAGCAGTGAACCGAGTGAAACCTTGAATAGGTGACACGACCCACCTGTGGACTAGTTGGGTGTTTGGTGGAAGCGCTCGATGAGTTGGACGAATTGAATGAAATTTGTTCAGGTGAACGTGCAGAGGCAAACGATGAGTTGGGCAAGATTCGTTCGGTGACCATTCGGTCATGTCGAAGAGTTGCGCAACCGAGTTTGCCGATGAATGTAAAATTTGGCTAAGGGTAAATTTGGGTTTTCCTCAAGATTTAACTTATATATATATTGATTATTCGGGCAGGCCCATTATAGGAAGTTGACCCTCCCTTTATACTGTTGTGCATTTATGTGTTAATGTTGTTTATGGTGAATGTTAATGTTTTCACTTTGTATAAAGGAAAACGTAATACTTGGTAAAGAAGAAATAAACTAATTATCAAATTTTAGGCGTAGTCTATGACAGCTATTATTGGTGAAAATAAAAGGGTCGTTGGTGCCACAGCTCGCTATAGTGCGATTGGAAGAGTATCACCAGTGTAGGGGCATGAAAACAATGGTGGAAATGTCATGAATCTGGAACAATATCCTTTAAAAAGATTTGATGGGCCAACCCATGTTATATCATATTTTGAATGATTTAATTGAGATGTATTTAAAAATTTATACATGATTAGATGTGAGAATTTAAAAAATTGTTTCCTAGTTAAAAGGATGAAAACTAGTACCTTCACTTATTAAAAAGTATGGCTCGACAATTTGGTCACCTTATATTTTCATCGGCTTATATAGTCTGGTATCTTCACTTATTAAAAAATGTGATATTCGTTCATGGCAATTTCGTCATCTTATATTTTCATCAGCTCATATCATCATTGTATGGACCTCAATCTTGTGGATATAGGTTATATAGAACTTTATATATATAGATGTCAAGGAATATATTTTTGATGCTTTGGAAGGTTTAATGATAATTTCCTCAAATTGTAAAATGTCTGGTGTATGTACATATGGCTCAGTGAATTAAGTTAGAGCCATGATTTTCCTAGGGCTTCACACCCCTTTAATATATATATAGATATGAAAAAAGTATTATAATTTTTAATATTAGTGAGCATAATTATATAATTGTTATTAATAATAGAAATATCTATATAAATATTAATAATTTTATTTGCCCACATACCTCTCACACACACACACACACACATATATATACAATTTTTGCAAAGGGTTTACATATTAGGATCTCCATAAGGTAACTAATTTTCTACTTTGATTTCCAAAATAGTTGAATAGGAAATTGGCAATTTTAAATATAGAAACATCAGCCTACATAAAAACTAAGAAAACTTATATAAATCATAAATAGGTATCAAGTATATCCCCCTTCATTTTAGAACTTCCCACGATCTAATAACAATTAACTCAAGAATTATAACATAAAGGACTATCCTTGAACCTTTTGACATTCAAGAAACTCATCGAAAAAAACATATCATCTAGAAGAGTCAAAGCTTCCTTAAAGTATTCATCCGCCTTTAGTTCAACTCATAAACAAGAGAAAAAGAGGTCCATTCAAAACTTGAAAGAGAGTCCTCAATTTTGCCTAAGAAGTTTTGAAATGAACATTCTAAACTTTGAGCTTGTGTTTGAATCATTCAATCACAACTTTGGAATCCACAAGAATTTGCATTTTTGTTAGATAAAGATGTTTAGCATAGTGCATAAGAGTCGTAAGGCTACAAATTTTCCTTCATACTAGAGGTAACACTAGGAGAAAATTAGAGATCATAGAAATGTAAGGAGCGTATATGGAGGATAACCCCAAACTCCAAAATTAGGATGATGACCTTACTGGTCCTATTTTAGTATCCCCAAGGTATCTCAAAATCTAGAGATGTCATAATTGGATTTCATGATTTTTTCTACTTATGTTGGCATTTGTGTTCTCAGGTCAACTTCCTAGTCATGCAAATACAACTACCATTTAGATTGATTTAACTTGGAAATTACAAAGATTACATCCCTAACAAATAAAGTTGATGAATATAATTAGAAGAGAGCCATAAAAACTCGTTGTGTGATAAAGAAATGAACTCTTAAAGAATTCCTCCAAACTAGGTGCATTCCATACCAATTTAGGATTAGATTTAATGACTAGAGAGTTGTACACTTTCACAAGGAATAGGCAAGTAACAAACAAGTCCAATCTCTATTCCACCTCTTCTCTACATATTCCACACCTACTTGGGCATTCCCACCCTCTCTTCAAACCATTGTCCTAGGTGAGACAATTGCTGGTCACACTTATCACCAAACAAGAAATTTTCTATTAATTAGGCATGAACCTTCCACACTTGATTCTCCCTATATTCCTATAGTCTAACAAAATTTGGTACAATTTTATCGACATAGAAAGACCACTCATCAACAAGATGGCCCTCAAATTCTAATTCTGTTCTAAAAAGCCAACTTCCTCTACCAATATAATCATGATGAGGGTATTTGATGTACTAAATTTTGTAGAAACCCTTATTGTGTAGTCTAGTAAGGAGATATATAAACAACTTATAATTTTCATCTCCATCCATATACCCATCTGCCACATTCCTAAACTTTCTAGCATTCCCTATACACTAAAGAATACAATAACCGATCAAATAGAAAACATACACAAATGATTTCTAGATTATCAAGTTATTTTTGAGAAATTTCCACGGAAGGGGGAACCATTCCTTAACTAAGATACCACTATGGTATTTTGATTCCATCACATACCCTCACAATAATTGAATAGATGTGAGTCTGCATAGAGTTTCAGATATGGTCACCTAGTTAAACATATACATGTTTTTATGCCCTTACCTCCGAATACCTTTGGTTACATGATATGGAATCACCGTTGCTAAATAAATTCCCTCATATGTTGTGCACCCTTACCAAAGGAAATGAAATATTTCTTTCCAAATTTTTGTAAGGTTTTCTTTTGGGACCTTTGAATTCTAATATACTAAGTTAATTCCCCTAAATTATTTTAAATGAACCAAATTCCCTCCTCTTGAAAGCCATTGATTTATCTCAATATAAATCCCAGCTTCTAAGTTATTAAATAGAGATAGCAATTCCTCAAAAGGGCAGGAATTAGACTTCAAAAAGAACGCAATATATTTCATTCCGTCATCCAAATTCTTCTCAGGGAGTGAGAGTTTAATCTAACTCAGCTGGAATATATATCTCATGAAAATGATTAAGTAGTAAGTATTTTACAATATTAATTTCGATACTAGATGCTGAGAAATAAAGACCAAATATTTTCTTAAAACTAAAAATTTTGACATAGAACCTATACCAAACAAAAGCATTTCATTAACAAATAAATAGCACAAAATCATTTCCTAAGAGGAAATTTTCACCTCCTTAAATTCCCCCTATATTTGGCATCACTTCTTAGTTTTTTCAGCCCTGCTGGCATTGGGAGAAAAAATATATGAGATAGGCGAGGAATTACCTCACACCTCTAGAGGGGTGATTTTTTTCGAAGGAAAGTTATTTATAATAACTACAATGGATTTAATGAAAATGAAACCCATCATCAGTTTATCATGGACATATATGTTACCATCTTAATGAGAAAAAGGTGAACATAAACCCATAAGACCTTATCATATGACTTGAAAAGGTATAGCTTAAGGTTCATGGAAGGGACTTTATCAAGATAAATATAATTCATTTCTTCGTATGCAAATGCCACAACATCATGATTTTTTATACTGAAGATAAAGCCAAACTATTCCTCAAATATAAATTCATTATTAGGGGCTTGACCATTCCTGCTACCAATTTGGATATGATTTTGTAAATAACATTGTGGTGTGGAATTACTTTTAAACCATTGATGACAAGGCTCCTTATATTTCTAGAATTAAGGCTAAATGGGTGTGTTAAGAGCTACATGGATTTTGCTAGCTTCTTGAGGTTCTCTATTAATATTTACAATATTGCATTTAATGTAATTGAATAAACCCAAATAGAATTGAATTGTAATACCATTCTGTTTAGGGAATTTTCTTTTTTCCATTTAGGAAATGGTAACATGAATTTGTGGTGGGCTTCAGTATTGCAACAATAATGCTACAACTCCTGGGACTCCCTTCTTTACTTTTATCAACACGGTCGTTCGTAAAAAACTTGGAAGCGACGGTGCTGTATGCACAACTACTAGCTCTTACCGCAGCTGTCACTTGGTCAGCTGGCACAAGTCCGCTAGGGGCTTAAGCCAACTTCTATGAGCTCTTAGAAGAAGATTTTTGATTGATGGATGAAAGCTAACTGAAAGGAAGCTAATCTATTTGCGAAAAGAGATTGAGAAACTGAAGGAAAGCGCAAACCCTAGCAAACTCTAATTCTACCAGCTAGTCCTACTGACGCAAAGATGAGAATGCAAACTACTGAAAGAGATGCCATTACTTATATGAAGGTAAAGTACATGTGTTTAGACTACCTTTGTCCTAAGAAAACATCTTTTTGTATTTTTTATTAAGTTGTCAATTTCATCATGCATATGCATATGCTTCCACTGTGCTTTATTGTGCAGGGGTGGATCAAGGAGGAGAAATTCTTGGAAAAGGTTGGGAAGGTTCAGAGAGGGTCTAAGGAGTCCCTAACACCCTTCCAGAGAGTTTCACAAATTTTGGCTATCAAGAAGCCTCATTTGTGAGCTTCTACAGGAAGTCTGCAGGGGTTCTACAGGATGTTCAGGAATTTCTACAGGATGTTCAGACATTTCTACAGGATGTTTAAAAATTGGTTTTTAGAGGATGGGTGAGCGAGGGAAGATGCATGAATAGATATGGAGGTAGGATAGGGGTCTAAAGTGGCCTAGGGACTGGTGGATGGAGTGGTGAGAAGGTGTAGAAGGCTGACTTGGCTTGAAGAAGGCTAAGGTAATGATTGAGCAAGAAGGTAGGATTACGTGGAAAAAAAGGACAGATGGGAGACGAGTAACCTAGCTAGGAGATGGAACAGGTGGCTCGAATGAAGTTTTAGGTGGATGAAAAAGTGGTGGAGATGCCCTGCACGGTGTACTTAAACCGAATCAACAAAGTCTTGTAAATGATCAAAGTCCTAGCTAATCTAGTCTACCTATCATGAGCATGAATGAACAATAGCGTTATTTGAAAGAAAACCATGTACACCAACTGTGCAAAGAAACATTTCAGAGCTCTAAACTCATAACTAATTTCTGCAAAGGAAAACAGTACACCAAGGATTGCATGGTCAAGCAAACTAGTGTTTTTGTTGGGGCAGCACTGTTTCTTCAATTCTAGCCCCAGATCCAATAAGGATGAGGTGAAACCGAGAGTGTGGTTGTCCCTTTTCTTTGAAGCTTTTTCTGTTATTATATGACCAAAACACCTAAAGCAATTCTATTCATAAACAGTGATCTATCCAAGCAACATAACTAAATTTGCCTAACATAAATACATTCAAATGCATAAAGGGAAACAATGATGCATAAAGGAAAAGTAACAGTACAGAAAGGAAGCCCTAGGCTCTCAGGTTGGGCCCAACCCTGAGAGCTATGGCTCCTATGCAAAACTCAGATTTGATATAAAATCGAAGTGCTTCTCATTATCAAAAAATAATCATAAGAGTGATGCCAAAAATGGCTACAAGAGAACAAAGTAAAGCTAGCAGCATTGAGGTGCAAAATATGCAATGGTTTCTAAAAGTCCCTTACGAAGGCTGAGGCCTCAACATTTATACATCACGAGGGAGCTAGCTGGCCTCCTCAATCTGTGGAACTCAGCTGTCCAAACTACGAGTTAGACAGTCCCTTCTAAAATCTGCTTGGCTGCCTTCTAGATTCGGTTTTGGTGGTCCTTGGTGCTCTGAGTTAGGGGTGAAGGTCCCGAGGAAGGGTTATTTAATGCCATAGACAACCTGCCTATGAATCCTCACCTTAGGCTTGGCTGTCTTTTAGCCCATGATTGCTCGGTTTTGCTCAAACATGTGTCAAAAAAACCTGAAATAAGCACGTATTAGCCACCTTAGGAAGAATGACTACCCTTATTCATACAAATAACATAAACATACTGAAAATAATGCATAAGCTATGGAAAATGAAGGATTTGAACAAGGACTGAACAAGGATAATTAGGCCAAATGAGCCCAACAAGTTACCAATTTTGGGGCTCATCATCACCCCTTGCTAAAAGGGTTTCTCATCCTCTGAGAAACTAGTCCATCTCCTTGTCTTTCATTGCTTTAATCGCCACCCTCACATCCCAGGCTTCTGAAGTGGTGTCCTCCACACTGTCATGGAATCCGGCCTTCCTTTCCACCTCTTCCCACTGCTTATGCTCCTCCTCTTTAGTGCCTCCCTCTAACAATCCCAAAAGCAACGGTGGACTTAGCTTGAGGCCTATCCAATTGGCCTGGAGGTTCTGCATAGATTTCTTGTAGAGAGGCACCCGTGCCAAGGCCTCCCTCATCCGAGTTGGAGCGTGATATTCTCAGATTTTGAGGCTGTGGGACAATGTGTTCCACCTACAGGTGCAAGCATGAACACAATTGTCCCCTAATAATCGCTCCATATCCTCAAAGTGCGCTATGGCCTGGGCCTAGTGATCCATGTACTCTAATAAAGCCTGAGAGTTGGTTGCTAGGTGTTGGTGAGCAGATATCAATGCTGTGGGGTCCCCTGGCTCTGCTCTAATCAGCAGTAGTTCATGTAGCTCTCGGTCAATGACATTCCTAACCTCAGCTGCTCTCTTTTCTTCGTGGTTTAACCATGAGGTCATTGCCATCAGCTGCATGTCACCTACTGCTGTGTTGGGGTCCCACGAGGTGATGTTTGGAAGGGCCAGATTATGGAGGTAAAACTATGAAATCTTAGCCTTATCTTCCGATGAACTCATGTTACATAAATCCATGAATTGCTGGGGGTTTTGGATGTGGGAGATACCCCTCTGTGCCAATGTGTTGATTTGGAACTGCAGCCACTGATCCCTTAGGTACAGGCCATAGGATTTGGTCGGCTGCCTATATTGCAGAGCTTCCATTGCCCAACTGGCCATGCAGACCAGTTGTGCCTCCTTTTCTTGCATCTGTTGTTTCAGGGATTGTATCTCTATACCTACCTACAATTCCCTTTCTTGTAGCTGCCGGTTAAGTTCCTCAAGATCAGCTTGCATCCCTTCTTTTTCTTGAGGTTCTGCTGAGGGGTCCTTGGCTGCTGTGTCCTCTCCTTTTCTCTGTCCCTGCAGCTGGAGTTGTTGTTTGAGCAGCTCATTCTCTTCTCTTAAATTGGCTTGTTGGGAGCTTTCCACATGCCTTACTCTCGTCAATTCCCTTTGTGTTTCCTTGAGCCTTTCCTCTAGAGGCCCTATGTCTGCTACCCCCTTGGATTTAGCGATCCTCATCCAAGTGTGGGTTCGTACTCTCTCTTCCTCTAGTGCTAGAAATAGTGGCACTGTGAACTTTTGAGGAATAATTTTGCCGGCCTCCAAGAAGCTATAATAAGAGCCCAGGTTGGGCTAGGGGCTTGGTTCCATGATGACATCGGCCTTCTCCTCCTTCTGTGGTGACTTGGCTGCTGTCTCCTCCTCCTGTGGTGACTTGGCTGCTCTCTCCTCCATCTGCTCAGTTTCTTTTACCCTAGCCAAAGTTTCCTGTAGAATAGCCTCAGCATCCTGTAGAGAGGCTTCTGAGCTCTATTTCTTCATTCTTTCCCTCCATGAGGATGTTTTCAGGCTCCCCCTCTCGTGAGTAATGGATGCCTTGGAGGGGGATCTATCCTTTGGTGTGGTAGGGGTATCCACAATTGTGATTGGTTCTTTTGATGGAGGCTGGGGTCTGCCAGTCTTAATCCTTACACTCCTTATCGCTTTAAAATACAGAGGAGTCTCCCTCTTTCATTTCTGTTTTGGCTTGGGAGAGGTACTTAGGGTGGCCAGCATAGCTGCTACCTCCCTAGCTACAATTTCGGCCAATGTCTCCTTCTGTTGTCCTTATTTCAGACTTCCTGTAGAAAGTCCTGTAGCGGTTTCTTTCTGGTCTCTTGTAGAAGCCGTTTTTAACTTTCCTGTAGAAATACTCTACTGCTTTCCTGTAGAAGCCGAGGGCACTGTTTTAGCCTGCTTGGCTAAGGGGACTTTTTCCTTTAACTTGGCTGAGGTTGCCTTAGGGGTGCCCTTACTGACTTGGACTTTCTCAGTCTGTTCTGCCCTGCTCTATAGTCTTTTCTCCCTGGGTGTTGGTGCAATTTTATCATCCCCTATTTTGGTAGCTTGCCGCTTTTCTGGTGTTCCTTTCTGTTCTTTCTTTGGTTTTTTTCCATGGGTTTCTTTTTCTTTAACCTTCTTCTCTGCCTGAGTATGCTCCTTCTCCTCGCTGCTGGAGGAAGTGAGCTCCTCGGCCAAGATTCGTATGTCATCATCCTTTGACATATTCCAAAAAATTTCCCAGGAGAGAGGGACAGTGAAAGTGTGGAGTGCATCTTCCACGAGGAGCTTAATAAGCCCATGATGGGCTAGCTGGTCTGCTGTCCCCTCTCTCAGTTTGGTGGCACACTCAGTCATGGACTGCAGGAGGAAGTAAGGAATGCTCAATTTTTGCTCTGAGGGTAGGTCCATGTGGTGCCTAAGTTCTGTGAGCAACCGGAAATGGTAGCCATAAACGATGTTAAATCGCCCCTCACACGTAATATACTTCATAATTTGGAGGCTGACTTCACTCCAGAACGGCTGTAGGCTAGTTCTTCAAACTCCATTCTTGTCTTGTGAGAATTGCTCCTCTGGCAAGAAGAACTCTTTTTTAGCTTTCTGACCCAACTTTCTCTCCTCCTTATCCTAGGGTACCCCCATTGGTAGATCAGTTACTCTGCTGATGAGCTGTGGGGTGAGTCTGAGGGTCAATCCTCTGAAGTTGACAACGACCAATGTCTTTGACTTCAGCTTCAGGGACCTGAGGAATTCTTCTGCAATTTCGTCATCGTGACCTTCAAGCTTGTCACAAAATGACATCCAGTGTGCACGAGAAAACAAGTCCACCACCTCAGGGGTTTTCCGTAATTTCATGGAGTCCGAAGGTTCATTTCTAATGAACCCTCCTGGCATGGTAAAAACTCTGTGTTTGTTCATGCTTTCAAGCAGACAGGGAGTTCTGGGTGTATTTCCTTCTCAGAGCGTAAAAAAAATGATATCTTTGTGTCAATTACCTTGTGCTAAACTTGCCTGCTCGTATAAAGAAGGAGGACTTCGAAATTTTTTACACATGGAGTGCAGAGCTACGTCTCCATTATACACACATTCATATAAAATTTACAATTTTTACCGGTGCTTTGACAGTGTCTCAATTTCTACAGGAGGGATTTTTCATTCAATCGTGGAGGAAATCTCGCATGCAGATCACAAAGACAATTTCTGGCAGTGATAAAAAAAACTTTTGATTTCACAGACAGACTTGCATTCAGATTTCCTACCCCCCTCAATACGTCGAATTCACCACCTTTGGAATTATTTGCATGGGAAAGTTAAGTTCTGCCTACCTCACTGAAAATTGCCACCCTCTATGTGAACAGTCCGCGCTGCTTCGTATGTTGAGTTTCTTGTAGCGCAGCTTCCTGTAGAAATTGTTCCTGACTTCTAGAGGAGGTTACGGTGGTGCAGGACTAGTCTGAGCGGTAGCAGGACTTTTGAACAGACCGAGAACTCCGGCTAGCAACTTGCAAAGGAGGAGGACGCGTACTCAGCTGCAAAACGATTGTGAGCATAAATGACTACAGTGCATCATAAGTATTCAACAGGCCGATTTTGAAATGCTACAGAATTCATGGCGCGGGGGTGAGCTGTCCCCGCTGATCTGTTGGCCGACATCATTGCTATCATTCCCCAGCGTGCCCTTGACCGCCGAATTCTTCCCTCTGCATTTACCGCCGCCATTCCTTTCATACCACCGCTTCTCCCCGACTGGACACTTCCCACGTGTCAATTATCTGACTTTTCGACATAACCAAGCCCATTCGAATCCTACGAGGCCGCCTGACTGGCTATGGTGGCCAGTTGAATGGAAACCAGCCTTGTTCAATCCGTCCATTCTCAGAGTCATGCATATTCAGAGTATAGCTTATGTAATTTGATGAAATAAGGTTAGGCACTTACCTGTGCGGCCGTGGACGTGGTTTTTTTCAGGTTTCGGGACGAGGGATGCTAGATCTGCGTGTTGCTGCGTTGTGCACAGGTGCTGGAGCTCTTCTTCATTGGTTGCTGCTAGCTACGAGACTTTGAGACCCATTTCCCTGGTGGAATGCTACATGCACCGGTTCTACGAGTTGCTGGTGTCTTCATGGTATGTGCTCCAGCTGGATCAGCTGCTACAGGATTCCTGTAGGACATCCTGTAGTCATTTCTCCGTCTGGGGTGCATGCTGAAATAAATGGAGTCACATTCACAGGTGAAGGGTCGTGAGGTCGCCTTGATAGGTGAAGTGTACGAGCCTCAGAAGGCCTTATTTTTTATTTGAAAATAAAACAAATTTTTTTTTTATCTGAAAAAAACAGGGTTCTGGTATGCATGTGCAGGTATATTCGACCAAATGAGAGTAATGATGGTGAAAGGAGGTGAAATGAGTGGAGGATGGAATAAAGGAGTGGTTGCATGCCTCCTCAACGGGCTTCAAGTTCCAAATCCTTCTCTATAATCGATTCCTGCCCGCCCAAAAGCTCTACAGGATGTTTCCTGTAGAAATATAGAACTTCCTGTAGAAAGTCCTGTAGCTTCTTGTAGAAGGCTGAACCATGACCAGATTGTGTCCAAACTTGGAAAAATGAGTGTTCATGGAGGGAGTGTATGTGAGGCTACCTGGTAGCTTGATAGGGACCCTTGTCCTTGAGTTGAGAGGCCTCCTTTTTGCACTGTGTTCCCGCAACCTACAACACTTTTTAGAGATCAGCTTGTTTATTTTTCTCTGTTTCTTCCTTCTTCTCTCTTTTTTTTTTTTTTTGTTTTCTCTCTTTTTTTCTTTAAGAGATGGCAGGAGCACCTCAATGAGGTTTTCACCCCTACCATCTGCCTTGGGCGCCTCAAAAAGGTTTTCACCCAAGGATATTTTTATTCCAATTCTTTTTCAGAGAGACAGCAGGAGTGCCTCAATGAGGTTTTCACCCCTACTATCTGCCTTGGGCGTCTCAAAAAGGTTTTCACCCAAGGATCTTTTTATTGCATTTTTTTTTTTTATATATACATAATGATGCTCAGGGTGTGCCCAAAATAGAGGCAGAACCCTTCTCTATCACCAGCACTGATTTTTCCACAATTTTGAAGAACTCTTGCCTCGAAAGAGGTTTCTTGTAGATCTTTAGTCGATGCCCATTGACAAGCATGGGATGGCTTCTTCATCAATAGTCCGGATAAGGACAGAGCCATTGTCATTACACGTTTCCACTGCATATGCTCCTAGCCATCGTGTCCTCAACTTCACTTTGAAATCCTTATGTCTGGAATCATACAGCAGCGCCCAATCTCCTAGCTGGAATTGCTTGTCATTGAGGTGTCGGTCATGCCATACCTTCCTTTGAAGTTGAATCACTTCTGAGTGGAGGAGGGCCTGCATTCAAAGTTCATCTAACCCATTTAGCTGCATTAACCTTTCTTGTTGATCATGCCTGAGATCTAGGTCCAACTGAGCTGCCAACCTCAATGTGTTCTATTCAAACTCGATTGACAACAAAGCTCTCTTCCCATAGACCAGCTCATAGGGTGTGAAACTGGTTGTGGTCTTCCAAGTGGTGTTGTAGGCCCAAGTGGTCTCAACTAGGCGATCTACACAATCCTTTCTATTACTGCTCACCACCTTAGTCAAAATCCCCTCTAATTCTCTATTTGTGACTTCCACTTGCCCATTCGCTTGAGGATGATATGGGATGGAAGTCCTATGCTTGATCTTGTGATGAGCAAGCAAGTCTTCAATCAAGTTGGAGGTGAATTGGCTTCCTTGATCGGTGACTAACTCTCTTGGGTAGGCAAATTTGTAGAAAATGTTTTCTCTTAAAATCTCAGCCACCTTTTCTTATGTCGCTGCTTTGATTGCCTTGGTTTCTGCCCACTTTGTCAGATAGTCTGTGAACACAATGATGTAAGACGTTTTCCTTGAAGGAGGGTTGATAGGACCCACAAAATCCATACCCCACTTCTCAAATGGCTCAAGAGTCATTTGAGGTTGGAGAGGCATTTCATCCCTTGGAGTTGGTTTCCCCATCCTTTGGCATCGGTCACATTGGCTAATATATCTTCTGACATCTTGATGAAGAGTGGGCCAATAGTAGCCTGCTTGTAGAATTTTGAAGGCAGTCCTCTTGGCTGCAAAATGTCCTCCACAAGGCCCATTGTGATAGGTTAGGAGGATGTCAGAGACTTCCTCCTCCCTTACACAACACCTTAAGATCTGATAAGGGCCACGTTTGAACAGGTTGCCCCCGATCCAAGTGAATGAGGCACTTTTCCTCACGATTCTTCTCTTCTCCTTTGAGGATAGATGCGGAGGGAACTCTGCGGAGACCAGATAGTTTGCTATATCAGCAAACCACGGGGAGAGTACTGAGATAGCAAACATATGCTCATCTGGCATCTGGTCGTCCGCTGTTCCTTCTTCACCTGCAGGCAAATCCAATCTAGACAAGAAGTCAGCAACAACATTTTCTTTACTTGGTTTGTCAATGATAGTCAAATCAAACTGCTGCAACGAAAGTAACCATCTAATAATATGAGCATTCACATCAGGCTTATTCATTAAATATCTAATTGCAGCATGGTCAGTATGTACAAATGTTTGATAGCCAGTGATGTAGTGTCAGAACTTGTTCAGGGAATGGACCACGGCTAGGAACTCTTTCTCAGTTACTGTATAATTCTTTTCTGCCTTGGATAAGTTTTTGCTGACAAAGTATATAGCATATGGAAGTTTTTCTTCAACTTGTCCTAAGGCTGCCCCTATGGCCTTATTCGAGGCATCAGTGTGGATGTGGAAAGGTAGGGCCTAGTTTGGGCCTCTCAAAATTGGAGCAGACACCAACTTATCCTTCAATTCATTCAGAGCCCTCTGGCAGTCATCCGACCATTTAAACTCAACATCTTTTGCTAAGAGGCCAAACAATGGCGAGGCTAGCTTACTAAGGTCTTTAATGAATCTTCTGTAATATCCCGCTAAGCCTAGGAAACTCCAAACATCTCTCACCTTCTGAGGAGGTGGGACCTTTTTGATGATAGCAATCTTACTGGGATCCACCTGTAACCCCTGGCGAGAAATGGTATGACCTAACATGGTCCCTTCAGTCATCAAGAATTCACATTTTTCAGGACTGAGGGATAGGTTCATCTCAATGCACTTGCTCAAAACTTTTCCCAGGTTGGATAAGGCTTCCTCGAAGCTAGACCCGTAAGGAGTAAAGTCATCCATGTAGATTTCCACTGAATCATGGACCAACTCGGTGAAGATGCTTAATACAGCTCTCTGGAAAGTGGCAGGGGCATTACATAGCCCAAAGGGAAGGACGTGGTAGGCAAAGGTACCCCATGGACAAGTGAAGGTGGTCTTATCTTCGTGCTCCGGGCTAATTTGGATCTAATTATACCCGTTGAACCCATCTAGGAAAGAGAAAAACCTCTTCCCTGCCAGACAATCCAACACTTGATCTATGAAAGGTAAAGGGAAGTGGTCTTTCTTGGTGGCTTTGTTCAGTTCTCTATAGTCCACACAGATTCTCCATTTCCCACTTTTCTTGGGTACCAACACCAGAAGGGAAACCCATTCGCTATCCGAGATGGGGTAGATGAATGCTGCATCCAACAATTTTTGCACTTCTTCTTTAACAATGTCCTTGAGGGCTGGATTCATTATCCTCTGAGGTTGCCTGACTGGTTTACAGTCCTCCTTGATGTAGACATGATGAGTACAGACCGAGGGATGAATTCCCTTCATTTCCTTGTAGCTCCATGAAAAGGCCTCCAAATGGTGGGTCAAGAGGCTAAATAGCTCCTTTTCCTCAGAGGGAGAGAGAGAGAGGAGCTTATCTTCAAAGTCCTCTCAGGGCCAAACTCCACATTCCTAACTCTGGGGGTGGTCAGATCAGTGGCACATAGGTCCACTAAAGCATTGGCCTGGGTGTCTTCCACCAACTCTTCCAAGGATAGTGCACCAGGGGGAGGATTTTGGATTAAGTTCTCAATCAAATCATCCTCGGTTGGAGGACCTCCCCTGGTGGCCTCTACTGTGCATAATGGTGCAGATTAGACCTCATCCTCTTCCCCTTCTTCCAACCAGAGGGGTAAGTCATGTTCTAGCAGAGGTTGGCCAGGAGGGTATAGGACCAACTGTTTGGACATAGGCCCATTTTTAATAGTCATGCTTCCGGCTCGACAGCTGATGTAAGCATCTGCAATAGCCAGCCAAGGCCTTCCCAAAATGAGGGGATATCTCGTGAGTTTTGCCTTTGGCTGAAGGACCAAAACCGTAGGGTATTCCCAGGAGTCAACAGAGACCAAGACATCTTCCACAATCACTTCGGGAGTCACGGTGGAGCGGTCTGCCAATTGCAGCACTGTCGAGGTCTTCCTTAGGGAACTCTGAAGATTGAGCTTAAGCATGGTGTCCCTAGTCATCAAATTAATGGTGGCCCCTAGATCAATCAAACTATGGGGTATAATGGTGCCATTGATTTGGACATCAACTACAAGACTCCTAGGGTCCAAATACTTTGGACAGATTACTTGCCCCAACATGAGATCGGACAGTTGTCCTATGACATTGATGGTTGAGGCATCTTTCTTTCGCCTTCCTGGGTGCCTGAAACACTTCTCCTTAATCAATTTGTTGTATATTGGTACATCTTTTATGGCCTGGAGAAGTGGTATTTTTACACAAAACTGCTTGAATTCCCCCAGAAGCTCATCCTCTTCCAGGTTGGGTTGTGTGGTTACTGTGAGTCACTCAGGAAAAGCTGGAATGGCTTGGGGTTCACTTTCCTGTTTCTCTTCCTCCTCCTCTAGGGGAGGAGGTTGGCGCTCTGGAAGGACCTTCCCAGATCGTAGGTTGATCTCCTGGATCTCCACAGCATAGGTAGGGCATGTTGTTTCCCCAGTATATACCTGTTGGACCTGTCTGTTGTTGGGGTTCGGGTTTGGTTGAGCAGGCATCTGGGGTTGTCTTGGAGGAGCAGGAGGTAATGGTTGTGGTTGAGCGGGTGGTGGAGGTAGAATGGTAGGAGGAGTGTTGTATTGGGGCCTCCACCTCGGTTGAGGTGCATTCCACTGAGGTTGTGGTTGGCGTGAGAGTGAAACGAGTGAAAAGGAGGTTGAGTGTCGTATGGAGATGGATAAGACCACGGAGGAGGTGCGGACCAGGAAGGATGAGCAGGGGGACCCCAAGAAGGTATATGAGTGGATTGGTTGGGGTTGTAATAAGCTTGGGATGGCCCCTGCATCCCCTGCTGATAAGGTCTGGGTCCATGTGGCCTCCTTTGGTTGAGGAAGTAGAGAGGTTCAGTAGCCACCTCGGTCCCTAGGTACATGGCTTTAAATCCCGGCAAGGTAGGGCATTGGTTGGTGGGGTGGTCTTCCTCACAAATGAAACATACCTCTACTGAGTGCAATGGGCACTCATTCTTGGGATGCTTCCTCGTGCATCTAGGACAAAAAATCGCCAAAGCCCTCTCAGCTTCTTCTTTCTCTTGTTGAATTTGGAAGGTATCAATTTGCATGGCAATAGTCTGTCTCATTTCGCTCTTAAGGTCTTCCATCTGGTTAGAAAACTCATGCTTGGAGAAAGAGGTACTAGCTGAAAGATGATTCCCCTTACCTCTCTTCCGGGCCGCCCTAGAATGGTTTCTAAACACGGTCTTTATGTCCTCATAAGGTAGTTGGTAGATGTCTCCTATAGCCAGCATGTTAAGGGTGTCCAGAATGTCTTTAGGGACTCCTTGGAGCAGAACTCACTTCAGAGATTCCGGGTCAAGTGTGTGCCTGGCTCGTTTATAACTGAGTTGGAACCTCTCCTCATAGTCTTCTAAAGATTCATCGCCGCCCATGGTCATCCGAAAGATTTCTTCCTTAGTTTCCTTGGATCTACAGTAGTCCCGGTACTTGGCATTGAAAGCTTGCTGCATCTGAGCCCAAGTGGTGATACTATTTCCACGTAACCCCATGAACTAGCGTAATGTCACGTCCTTGAGGGTAGGGGGAAAGAGTTTCAGCTTTTGCTCATCCTCAGCATAGTGATAAGTTCAACAAAGGACAACAAACTCAAACAGGAAGGTATCAGGGTCCTTAGCTGTTAGTCCATGGAAGTGAGGTAGAGCAGAGGGACTTATGTTTTTCATTTTCATGTCCCCATTTGTCTCTCGGATGGGAAAGGCACCCTCTATTCTCTCGTCTTCTCTTCTACCGTTTCGGTTTTCAGCCATGGCTTCAGATGGAGTGTTCCCTAACTCTTCTTCTGTTATAGGATCTTCGTATATCTCAGGAGGTTCACCTATAGGTTCTTTTGGCTCACTGTCACCAGAGAAGAGAGAAGGTTGACTCAGTGATGTGGTGGGGGTGTTGGGTAAGAATTTGCCGGTTTTATCTCTGTTCCTACGAGGCATGAAATGGAAAGATTTTTTTTTTGATTGCTTTTGCTTTTTTCTCTGTTGGTACCTGCAAAACTAAAATAGATTGAACTGCAACTAAATATCTTGCTAAAATGAAAATGCGGAATTGAAATGAAAGCGAGAAAGGACTAATCTATTTTTCTCAAATGAAATTGCAGGAATGAAATGCTAGTCTACGCTTGCCAAATTGAAACTGCAGAATTGAAGTGCTAAGCTGCGCTTGCAAAATTGGAATGATAATCTATGAAAGCAGGAAATGTCTATTGTACTTTTGCGGAAATGAAATTGCAGAATGGAAATGAAATAAACTACTCAGCAGAAGGTTGTAGGAGAAAATAGAAGAAAAGCAACAATCACCAATACTCTGATGCTTCGCCGGCAACAGCGCCAAAAAGATGGTGGGCTCGAGTATTGCAGCAATAATGCTGCAATTCTTGGGACTCCCTTCTTTACTTTTATCAACCCGCTCGTTCATAACAAACTTGGAAGCGATGGTGCTGTATGCACAAGTACTAGCTTTTGCCGCAGCTGTCACTTGGTCAGCTGGCACAAGTCCACTAGGGGCTTAAGCCAACTTCTATGAGCTCTTAGAAGAAGCTTTTTGATTGATGGATGAAAGCCAACTCAAAGGAAGCTAATCTATTTGCGAAAAGAGATTTAGAAACTGAAGGAAAGCGCAAGCCTTAGCAAACCCTAATTCTACCAGCTAGTCCTACTCATGCAAAGATGAGAATGCAAACTACTGAAAGAGATGCCATTACTTCTATGAAGGTAAAATACACATGTTTAGACTACCTTTTTCCTAAGAAAACATCTTTTTGTATTTTTGATTAAGTTGTCAATTTCATCATGCATATGCTTTCATTGTGCTTTACTGTGCACGGGTGGATCAAGGAGGAGAAATGCTTGGAAAAGGTTGGGAAGGTTCAGAGAGGGTCTAAGGAGTCCCTAACACCCTTCCAGAGAGTTTCAAAAAGTTTGGCTATCAAGAAACCTCGTTTGTGAGCTTCCACAGGAAGTCTGCAAGGGTTCTACAGGATGTTTAGGAATTTCTAAAGGATGTTCAGAAATTTCTACAAGATGTTTAAAAATTGGTTTTAGAGGATGGGTGAGTGAGGGAAGATGCATGAATGGATATGGAGGTAGGATAGGGGTCTAAAGTGGCCTAGGGGCTGGTGGATGGAGTGGTGAGAAGGTGTAGAAGGATGACTTGGCTTCAAGAAGGCTAAGGTAATGATTGAGCAAGAACGTAGGGTTACGTGGAAAAAAAGGATAGATGGGAGATGAGGAACCCAGCTAGGAGATGGAACAGTTGGATCAGATGATGTTTTAGGTGGATGAAAGAGTGGTGGACGTGCCCTGCACAGTGTACTTCAACCGAATCAACAAAGTCTTGCAAATGATCAAAGTCCTAGCTAATCTAGTCTACCTATCATGAGCATGAATGAACAATAGCTTTATTGGAAAGAAAACCATGTACATCATATGTGAAAAGAAACATTTCAGAGCTCTAAACCCATAACTAATTTCTGCAAAGGAAAACAGTACACCAAGGATTGCATGGTCAAGCAAACTAGTGTTTTTGTTGGGGCAGCACTGTGTCTTCAATTCCAGCCCCAGATCTAGTAAGGATGAGGTGAAACCGAGAGTGTGGTTGTCCCTTTTCTTTGAAGCTTTTTCTGTTATTATCTTACCAAAACACCTGAAGCAATTCTATTCATAAACAATGATCTATCCAAGCAACATAACTAAATCTGCCTAACAGAAATACGTTCAAATGCACAAAGGGAAACAATGATGCATAAAGGAAAAGTAACAGTACATAAAGGAAGCCCTAGGCTCTCAGGTTGGGCCCAACCCTGAGAGCTATGGCTCCCATGGAAAACTTAGGTTTGATATAAAATCGAACTGCTTCTCATTATCAAAAAATAATCATAAGAGTGATGCCAAAAATGGCAATAAGAGAACAAAGTAAAGCTAGCAACACTGAGGTGCAAAATATGCAATGGTTTCCAAAAGTCCCTTACGAAGGCTGAGGCCTCAATATTTATACATCAAGAGGGACCTATCTGGCCTCCTCAATCTGTGGAACTCGGCTGTCCAAACTGTGAGTTAGACAGTCCCTTCTAAAGTCTGCCTGGCTGCCTTCTAGATTCGGTTTTGGTGGTCTTTGGAGCTCAGAGTTGGGGGTGAAGATCCCGAGGAAGGGTTATTTAATGCCATAGACAACCCCCCTACGAATCCTCACCTCAGGCTTGGCTGTCATTTAGCCCATGATTGCTCGGTTTTGCTCCAACATGTGTCAAAAAAAACCTGAAATAAGCACGTGTTAGCCACCTAGGAAGAATGACTACCCTTATTCGTACAAATGACATAAACATACTGAAAATAATGCATAAGCTATGGAAAATGAAGTGTTGGAGAGGTAAATCCCCTCTACGGATAGAGGCGATCCCTACTAGCCCAAAACGGGTCTAGCAACAATTAAACAATGCTATCACGCAAGTTCCTAATTGCAAATAAAAGGTAGGTGATGAAGACCTACTTGAGTTCCAATGCTTTTGTTCGTAGAAGAGACGTAGCCCACGCTCCTTTGTCTTGGCCGATCACAATCCTCCACTATCTCCATGAATGGACACCTGCACACAAAGAGAACAACACAAACACAAGCGTGAAATCTAATATATGCAATTATACATCAATCAGGAAGGATATAATTCAACATCAACCATTACAAGTACAATGAGAATGGAACCATAATGATAGTCATCTATTATTAATAATTCAACAAAGGAGAATACA